>ML803557.1:46573-60201 GCA_009831015.1 Picea engelmannii | reverse complement strand
ACTCCTTCATTGTATCAAAGGTTCCCCCATTATGTATCATGCGACATTTTCTTTGATTTCAAATGAAATTGCAAGTTTCATTAGATTTAATATTGATGCATTACAATTCTTTCATGTCAAAGCTTCAGTTACTTGGTTTTCAACTGCAATGAATTGAAAGGTTCTACTTGCCTTTTCTAATGTGCATTGAAGAGACACTTCATTCCTAAATAATTTTCTAACCCCATGAATTACCTTGGTTCAATTAAATTATCTAGGATCAACCAATTTACAATGAATTTTATATTTCTTAGGTCAATACAAAATTCACATCCTCTAACTACAAAATCCATACACAACAATAATTGTTTTCCAAGCTCGTATTTCTTCATGTTGGCTTACAATTAATTGTGTTGAAGGGTTAAAAATATCATCTCCAAATGTTTCAAATGATCTTCCCAAATCTTGCTAAAATTCAAAATATCATTCAAGGAGGCTACAATAAAGGTGTTCGAGAAATGGTCTTAAGATATCATCCATCAATCTTAGAAGTGTTGTCATATTATTGTGTAATATAAATTTCATAATGACGCACTCATGAAATCCATGTGTTTTTTTTAAAGTAATATTCCAAATTATTCTCTGTGTATATTGTCATATTGGTATCCTTATTTCTAATCCAACTTCATGATAACACATGCTTCCAATACTTGGTTGATTAGTGCCTTGATTATTTGTAGGGGATATATATATACTATAATCTTGTTCAATCTAAAATATCTACACATTTTCTCTAACATCCATCTTTCAATAGAAATGTCGGCTACACCTGTGGACCTGCACACCTGCTACACTTGTGGACCTGCACACTTGCTAAACTTGTCATCAATGAATTACTTCCTATCTTGTTGAATGCCAAGGTCACCATCCCACTCAGGACAAATCGCTATCCTAAGTTGTTTTTAAAAATAACTTCTTGCATCTTGTTGAGAAAGTAGAGACATTGTAATATGCCATTACCATATTAGAATGCAATATGGCATTACCATATTACAATGTAATATGGTAATCCCATATTACATTGTAATATGGCATTATCGTATTACAATGTAATATGGTAATGCCATATTACAATGTAATATGGCATTACCATATTACAATGTAATATGGCATTACCATATTACAATGTAATATGGCATTACCATATTACATTGTAATATGGTATACCATATTACAATGTAATATGGTAATACCATATCCCATGTAATTTTTTTTTTTTAAACTTAAAGGACACGTCGCAATATCAACGATAGTTCATCGGAAACCAGTTTTTATTTTGAACAACCTTGGCAATAGAGACGACAGTTCGTTGCAATTTTCCACGGTTTTTCATCGCACATACAACATCTACGTCATAAGTTTTGTCTTGGCATAAATTTTCGTCGCTATTGCCACACTTTTTCATCGCCATTTGCCACGGTTTTGCATCGCACATACAACATCTATGTCGTAAGTTTTTGTCTTGGCATAAATTTTCGTCGCTATTGCAATGCTTTTGCGTCGCAATTTTCCATGGTTTTGCATCTCACATACAACATCTGCATCATAATTTTTTGTCTTGGCATAAATTTTTGTCACTATTGCCATGCTTTTGCGTCGCAGTTTCCCACAGTTTTACATCGCACATACAACATCTACGTCGTAAGTTTTTGTCTTGGCATAAATTTTTGTCGCTATTGCCACGTTTTTGTGTCACAACTTTCCACATTGTTTTTACATTTCCATCTTGATGGTGATGACATGTGGAGAGCTAATTTTGTCACTGTTTCCACGAACACCTGGCTCGTGGATATAGCGACGAAAAAAAGTCTTGTCTTTTGTGGAAATTGCGACGGATAAGTGTGGCAATATCAACGAAAAACCGTCGCAAATTTGGTCATATGTACTAGTGTTAAAGTGTTTCCCCAATAAGTAATGTCTAAACTTTTGCAGTGCATAGACCATAGCTAGGCCTTCTCTCTCTGTAGTGTTATAGTTCTACTTCGATTCTGATATTTTCCTACTCGTAAATGCTATCAGGTGAACCAAGTCTCCCACTCTTGGTTGTGCCAAGATAGCTCCAAGTGTTATGGTTGATGCATCTACATGCACGTGGAATGTCTTTTCCCAGTCTGGAAATACTAATATTGGTGTGGTGACCATGTTTTCCTTCAGGGTATCCAGACCGTGTTGACACTCATCGTTCCACTGAAACTTTGTATGTTTTCTTAGGTATAGTAATATGTGCATACCCTTTGATAAATTTCTTGTATTATCCTATGTGTCAAAACGTTGCTCTTAGCTAATGGACTATTTTTGGTGGTGGTAAGTTAACAATTACTGCAATCTTTGCAGGATCTACTAATAACCCTTGTTTTCATACTATGTGGTCCAATAGTATCCCAAATGGTGTTCTTAATATGCATTTATTTATGTTCAATGATATATGGCACTGCCTGCATCTTTCTAACATCAACCGTAAGACTTCTACATGGTCTTTCAACAAACTATAGACTGTCCAATCGTCCAAGTATACTTCTAGGAACTGATGGATGAATTATTTAAACATGGAAATGACTACTCTGGAGAATATTGTTGGTGCATTATTTATTCCAAACGGCATGACTGTGTACTGGTAGGATCCCCATTTTGTCGCAAAGGTGGTCTTGTATATGTCTTCCTGTGATATCTTGATCTGATGGTATCCTGAGAATCCATCAGTAAATGAGTAAGCTTCATGTCCTCCTATGTTCTCTAACACTTCATATGTGAATGATGTAGGGAATGGGTCATGTAGGAATGCATCGTTCAACTTCCTCAAGTCGACGCATATCCTTATTTCTCCTTGTTTTTTGTCTTGCACTACCATCAGGCTTATCCATTCTGATTCTTCAACCGGTTCTATGATTCCGACTTCAAGCATCCTGTCGATATCATCTTTGAATTTCTTCTTATATATTGGATTTAGTCTATATGGTCACTATCTGATCGATCTCGCTTCATGTCTGAGTGGTATCTTCATTTCTCCTAGCTCTCCGTCTATACCCTTCATTTCTGTAAATGTAGTGGGAAACAAGTCGTTGTATTCACACAATAACTCTATTATTCTTTCCATTGTTTTCTCATCCCAATAGTATCCAATGTTGTCCATTTTGGGATGCTCAATTGTGCCAATGTTGAATTTTTTTACTTTGATCGGCACGGCAATAAATTAAGATTCTATGGGTGGACCTTCCACTTCTCTTTCTCCTTCTTCTTCTTCAATCTGAATATCATGTGGATCGTCTTCATCCAGTGCTTCCTCTTTCACATGGTAACATGACAACAATTCCTTAACTATCTTCTTGTTCCGATGTTGTTCTTTTGTGTTAATTTCTACTTCTGGTTCTTTGATGAATATCACTCCTCTTATCTGCTTAAGAGTTGCATCTATGTTGGGGTTCTCATGCTTGAATGAGAAAGTGACTGTAAAGTTCTGTTTCAATGTCATCCATGTCGTATTTCCCTTACGCAATTCCTGGTCTGTATACGAGTTCGTTGGTATTCCCTCTAGGGTGTGTATAAAATGATGAGGCCATTCCTCTGGGGGTTTCATTTTCCACAACGTTCTACACTTCTCCAAGTGTTTTGCTGGTGCCCCTTGTCCATCATATTTCTGATGCTTGTTGTTTCTTTGTTCTGTGCCAAACCTTATGCATAGTGACCGCTTACATTGGTACCAATCTGTGACTGTCTCTTTGTGTGTGCCCCACCATCTTGCAGGTGTGGCCTTGAGTTCTATATCAAGTGCTAACAGTCTCTGATTCTCTAAAAAAATTTCTTCATATTGTGCCAAGAATTTTTCCAAATCATTTACTCTGTGGAAGCTTGGTGGTTCTCTTACTTCCGTGTCGACCCATGTTAGCGCGCGATCTATTCATGCACATATTCTCATGGACACTTCGTGTAAACTTTGTTTCCAGTTCTCTAAATTGATGTCTGAGTCTGTCACACATGAAGTAATGCTCTGCCAACTGAGTATCCCATCTGCAGTTGGGTTCATGTAATCCTCATCGCGCAAAGTTTTTTCTGTACAACCGGTTGATTTCCTCTAAGTCTAGGAAAGTAGGTTCTACAAACCTCTCCCATTCTGATGGATCTAATGGCACGATGACCTTGTATTCTCCTGACTCAAATTTCATTTTCCTGGTCTTCAAGTTGATTATGGCCTGGTTGTCAAACGCCCAATCCAGTCCAAGAAATGTTGGGTAAGGTATTGTGTTGTCCACTACTTCAATGACTTCAAAATCTACTTTAGTGCGCACTCCATCTAGGTCTATTGTCACCCCTTTCAGTCTCCCAATTGGTAGAACTCTGTGTTGGTTTCCTAGTTTCAATTGAATAGGTGAATATTCTAATGTGGGCTCTCCCATGCATTGCCATGTCTTCTTTGGTAATACATTAACTTCAGATCCTAGATCCAATATGATGTCTCTGTTGGCCCGTGGTTAGGAAAGGAAACAGAGAACAAGGAATAAAAGGTAAAAAGAGAACTTTGCGAGAGACACAATGACTGTCACTAGGTCGAAGTGAGAAAAAGAGAAGAAAATATAGAGCAAAGTGCGGAAAAGCAAGTCATCGGATGAGAAGATCGAGAATGACAGATCAACAAGGAAGATGGATTGAGGACAACTCAGGAAGTGTAAAAATCCACCATTTGATGCTTTAGAGGACCGCACGAGAAGGAAGGAAAGACAGGTTGGCGAAGTCCAAAAAAAGTGGATCAATTTGACCTAGGGTTTTAGACACCTAGGGTTTTGGGTAATTATGGTTTTGACACCTAGGTTTCAACCTAAAGTCGTCAGGGAGGGACTATAATGTATAAATAGAGGTCGAGAGGACCTGGGTCGGAGAGGTACTAGTGTTGGGTATTGATATTGATTGTTGTTGGTTGAGGGATTATTGTACTGTGAGAGAGAGGAGTGCTGAGAGGAGAGCCTTCTGGTATTGTAAGATCTTCAGCTGGGTGCACAGGAAGGTGAGAGACAGAGAGAAGAAGACAGAAGATCTATTGGCCAAAAGTGCATATCAGAACTGTAATCTTTATCTTAATATATCATAAGAACAGTTCTATGGATGTAGCCCTAGAGAGAGGGTGAACCACGTATATCTTGTGTTTTGTGAATGATTAATGCTTTGAACTCTGTCATTTTTATACTGTTATTTTCATTACTATGTTAGAGTAAGATCTATAGATGCGCAGAGAAGATCTTGTTGATAAGTGATATATGAATATTGTGATTGTTGTTATACAAGATCCACTTGATATTCCCCTGGTTGTAGACATATCTGTCCTACAGCCCCCTCATCGCTGCTTCGGGTGAGACTACATCTACTTCGCAGGTGTTGTTGAAAGGGCCAGTAGCTAGGGCTTGTTGGTGCACTCTTGGAGTGAACCCTGGGTTTGCCCCTGTGCCAACAAATGGTTCCATTGTCGGGACAAAAATATTTTTAAGGGAATGTCAAGGTGGTTCCCATAAAAGACAGAGATTCAGAAGTGGATAGAGGATCAAGAGAAGGACTTCATTGAAGCCCAGAACAAGAACCCTAAACTGAGTACTGAAGATTGGCTACAAAGATACATCTTCACCGGCATTCATTAGATCTTCTTTAGAGGAATCCATCAGGAGCTACACAAGTGGTTGTCTAGGTTAGTTGACACACAGTTTGAGATTAGATCTAGAACTCCTATGGTTTGGACACCGACGTTGATCCAAAAGGTCAAGAGAATTGACAACGTTGTATCCAGAGCAGTAGATCATTGGTTTGATAGTACCATTGGAGGGTATATCACCGATTTTGTTGTTGACGGAACATAATCGTATAGCCAAGCTGAGAGATACTTTTTCAAAGGACCCAGAGGAACATTTTTGCACTTTTTGAAGCTAAGAATCAAGATTCTCTTGCATGAAAACCACATCTTGAAGATACAGTAGATTGGTTGAACCAGAAAAGGATAATGTTCAAATATCGGACAGCGACAGTGACACAGAAGTAGGACATACACGCAGTGGGAAAGTATTCTGAGGGGCTCACCTTGAGAACTTGTTTAAGAAAAACTACGGATAAGAGGGTTTCTACAGCGGAGAAGAGGTATATCTAACCGATGAAGAGCATCCAGATCCCACCAAAACAGAAGAAGGGGAAGCTAAAGAAGTGTGCCAAAGCGAGCCAGAAAACTCAAGAACTGCGTAGACTACTAAAGTAAGTAACGTTAATCCTCCTGTTGTCCCAATAGTACTTAGCAGTCAGAATAGTCAGAACCACCAAAATCTTCAGAGTACTGTTACTAGTAGCTCAACATCTACTCAGACAAGAAGCCTAGTCAGCTCTATGGTAGATGAAATGAGACTCCCTATCTTTAGAGGAGATGGATCTGAAGATCCAGATTAGCATTGGTTTCTATGTGAAGCCATATGGAACATTAAAAGTATCACCGATGAAGCCATCAAGAGAACCTAGTTCAGCACTACGTTAAGGGACCGCGCACTAAGCTGGTACATGAAACTTGTCCAAGGACTGGCACAGCCTAAGCCCCTGAATGAGATCAAGAATGCACTGATTGTAGAGTTTAAGAAACCTAAGTCGGAGTCACAATGTATTACAGAACTAAAAGAGATTAAACAAAGGGTAGCATAACCTGTTTGGGAGTTCGACCAAAGATTCAATACCCTGACAGGCCAATTAACTTTTCAGATCCTCAATGAACAAAACAAAGAATGGTTCATCATCGCATTGTTACCACAGATAAGAGTCCCTCTGATGTAGCAGAAGATTTCATCACAGGAAGAATCTTTGGATATCGCCATGAAGCTTGAATCAACACCGATGGGAGAATCTAGCTTAGGCATTAGTCAGATCATGAGCCAGCCAACTAGTTTGTCTTTACAGGTCGAGGATATCAAGAAAGATAAGGGAAAAGAAAAAAGGGAAGATATATGGTGTGTAAGATGCATATCTGAAGGCCATGATAAGGAAAATTGTCCCTTATTTCATGAGTACTTGGCCTCAGGGGCATCGAGCCCCTTGAAGCAAGTTAACCTACCCTGGTGCGATGTATGTAGAAATAGGCATCGCCCAGGTGAATGCTACTACATGCATAAGTATGTTCAGATACCCACAAACTTGTATTGTACATTCTGTAAGTCAGTGGGGCATGGTGATCGAGATTGTAGATCTTATGATCTCATGCATGAAAGGTCGAGAGACATATACAAGATTCAAGGAGAAGTACAACAAGAAGGAAACACTCCATAGTACAACTCTCCAGGGAGAGGAAATTTCAATTCTCGCGATGGATATAGAGGAAGAGGACGAGGAGGAGGTATGGGCCGAAGCCAAGGAAAAATAATATGTTACAACTGCACATAGCTAGGACATTTAGCAAGGGATTGTCAGAATCCTTGTACAACCTGTAGTTATTGTAACTCCTTCGAGCATGTCATAGAGGAATGCCCTGTGTTGCTGGCTAAACTTCAGGAAAGATGAGGACCTCATGAGAACCCACAAGTACAACTGATATATGTTGAACCTCATGGAGCAGACCCTAGAGTCGTTGTTATCACTCGAGGAGGCGTTGCTACAGGAGAAGACAGAGAAGCCCAAGGAAATATTGAAAATGACCACAGAGATAGGAAAGCTACAAAAAAGACCCCAATGTGCAATGCTAAGAAAGAAAGGCAGATATTCGAGGAGGAAAGAAAAGAGTTCAAAAGAGGTCAAGGATCTTCATCAAAGAGACAACTAGAAATCAAAGAATATGGCATGTCTCAGGTGTTTGATCCATATTCATCTCCAAAAGAAGGGAAAGAGGTAAGAAAACTCATGGAATTTTTGTGCACTTGTGTTAAGATGATTCAAGATAAAGGAGTTGTAAAATAATTACAAGATTTAATCAAGCAGTATAAGCTAGGAAATATAGACCCCTTATTGAATAGGGCAATGCATCAAATTGGAAAAAGGATAAGGAAAAATAAATAATTACACTTGAATGCTCAGATAGGAGAGTATGAGATAGACTATGTGGTCCTCGAATCAGGGTTGGAGGTCAATGTCATGATGAAGCAGACTTGAGCACTAATGGGAAAACCCAAGATGATATAATCCTCTATCAGGCTTCGCATGGCTAATCAGCAATTTGTCAGCCCATTTGGACGATTAGAGCATGTACCAGTGGACATCGATGGAGTAAGAACCTTTGCATATTTTGAGGTAATTGAAATTGTTGATGATAGCTACCCTTACCCTGCATTGTTAGGAATTGATTAGGCCTTCGACAATTCTACTATTGTTGATCTAAAGAAAAGACGCATGACATTTGAGAAAGTTGTCCTTAGGGTCATTTCACCTTTAGATCCATATGAGGGTCCATGATATATAGAGCCTATCAGAGAATAAGACCACGCATTTGAACTGGAAAACATCTACCAATTAAAAGCCAGACTGCAGGATTATATCAACCCTAAAGCTGATGGGAATCTGAGTTGGCAAAGTGACAACACATGTTCATACAACTCAGAAGAAGTGTTGGAGAATTGGTAGAACCATATGTACAAAGTATCTACAAGAAGATGTGCTAGGCTAACCAGAGAAGTTCGTTGGATTGGCACAACAGTGAGTAATCTACCCACATTTGATGGGCTGAACCCTTTAGAGAACTTCTTATCAGAATTTTAGACAAGTGTACTAACACAATAGAGGTTGTTGGAAATGGATGAGGCCATGAAATACACACCAACAAGATGGTGGGGAATTCACAAGAGAAACATCACAGATTGGACACAATGTCGAACTTTGATGACAGTGTTATTTTCAGCACAAGTAGGAAGCTGTGAAGTAGGATACACAGGTCAAAGTTGCCCAAAGGACCACATACATAGCTACAAAGAATCCTGGAGTGACGTTACTAGATAACAATGGGTACACAGGTTCGTCAATACAATGGATACCACCCCGATTAACTGGTACCTTCAAGCAGAACCGTGCCTCATCACTTCCGAATGGGAAGGTATGATCCAGAATTTTATAACCACCCTTTTGTTTGAAAGTGAATTTCCTTCAGTAGATCAAGCACTACAGATGGTGATACATAAATTATTTAATGAGGAATTTGGCCTCCCTCTGGAGAAAGAAGAGGATGAATGGACTGCGCCCCTCCAGAAACTGCAAATATGCTACAACATTAATGACGACGAAGATGATGATGAAAGGAAGGTGAATATCGCAGAAACAGAAGGCCAGAGAGATGTGGAAGGACCAGAAGTTGAACTGCCATTCATTGGACAGTCGATAAAGATAAAGAAAGTAAATATTGGGACATAGGAGACACCAAATATTGCCAATGTCGAAGATTATCGGGACGTTGCTACCATTGACAAAATCACAGAATTATTGCACGAGTATCAGGACTTTTTCCCGACCAAGTTCACTGATATGAAGGGTATCAAAGGACCTATGGGAGAGATGATAATACCTTTGAAACCATATGAAAATTCAGTCAAGCAAATACCCTACATATTGAACCCAAAATATAAGGAAAAAGTGAAGATTGAGCTCGACAGAATGATGGAAGCAGGGATTATTGAACCTGTCAAGGAGTCGGAGTGGATTAGCCCCATGGTAGTGCAAGATAAGAATACAGGTGAGATCAGGATTTATGTATATCTTGGGAATCTGAATGATGCTTGTCTACATGATCCTTTCCCTACACCATTCACAGACGAAGTGTTGGATAACGTGGGAGGCTAGGAAGTATAATCTTTTACAGATGGGTTTTCAGGATACCAGCATATCTGCATCGCCAAGGAGGACCACCATAAGACTATGTTTGCCATAGAGTGGGGATCCTACCAATATATAGTAATTTTATTTGGATTGAAGAATTCCCCAGCCATCTTTTCCAAGGTGGTGGTTGAAGCGTTCAAAGAATTTTTGCACAAGTTTTTAGAAGCATACTTTGATGACTAGAATGTTTTTAGTTTGTTTAAAAATCATATTGAATGTCTAAGGCTAATGCTGGATAAATGTAGGCAGTTTCAAATTGATTTGAATTTGAAGAAGTGCATCTTCTTCTCACCATTTGGAGTATTATTAGGTCATATTGTATGCAAGCAAGGATTGTTGTTGGATCCATCCAAGATTTCAATTATAGTTGATTTGCCACCACCTACTTCAGTCAAACAACTACGCACTGCGCTAGGACATACTAACTATTACAGGAAATTTATCAAAGGATATGCTCAGATTACTGCGCCAATGGAGAAGTTATTAAAGAAAGACTGTCAGTTCGGTTGGACAAAAGAATGCCAGCAGAGCTTCGACACACTGAAACAAAATATGGTAACTGTGCCTATTCTAGTCTTTCCAGACTGGAGCAAGGAATTTCATGTGCATGTTGATGCGTCTTCCATTGCATTAGGAGCAGTACTGGAAAAACCTAGAGAAGGGAACATTGATCATCCATTAGCATTTTCCAGCAGGAAGTTGTCCACATTTGAAGTTAATTACACCACTATAGAGAGAGAGGGACTATCCATGGTGTATGCATTGCAAACATTCTGCCACTACTTGTTAGGAGGACACTTTAAAATGTTCACTGATCACTCCGCATTGAAGTACCTAGTCAACAAGCCAGTGTTGGGGGGGGAATCTGCAGATGGCTTCTTCTGTTTCAAGAGTATGATTTTGAGATCATAGTTAAGCCAGGAAAAATGAATAAGGGCCCAGACCACCTATCGAGGTTGGAACATGGTGAAGAACCTACCAGTCTAGAGGATACATTACTGGATGCACAACTTCTCGCCATTAGAAATATCGATGACTACTTCGCAGACATATTCCAGTTCCTGTCAACAGGAATGGTTCCGAATGAGTATACAATCTCCCAGAAAAAATAGCTAGTGGTGCACACTACAGATTTTTCACTGATAGTTGGTCAACTATATAAAATAGGACCTAATGAGATACTAAGAATATGCATTATGGAAATAGAGCGCCCGATGATCCTCACAGAATATCATGAATGAATCACATGAGGACATTACGCAGAGAAAGCAACTGCGCAGAAGGTTCTGTGAGCTGGCCTTTGGTGGCCTACGTTACAGAAAGACGCTAAAGAATATACTAGAGCATGTGATGTATGCCAGCGAGTTGGAAAACCATACTGAAGAGATGAGATTCCATTAGCACTGCAAATGACTCTGCAAACATTTGAAAAATGGTCCATTGACTTCGTGGGACCTATAAACCCACCAGGAAAGCACACAGGAGCAAGGTATATTATCACTATGACAGAATAACTGACTAGATGGGCTGAAGAAAGAGAAGTCAAGGACTGTAGTGCAACTACAACTGTGTGTTTTATATTTGATGACATAATAACCAGGTTTGGATGCCCTAAGGTCCTTATTAGTGATCAAGGTACACACTTCATCAATAAGACAGTTGAATCCCTGACTGAAGAATTTGCAATCCACCATCATAAGAGTACACCTTACCATCCACAAGAAAACAGAATGGTTGAAGCATTCAACAAGATCTTGGAGACAGCATTGACAAATATTTGCAGCATGAATGGGGATGAATGGGATTTAAGAGTACCAGCAGTACTCTGGGCTTATAGAACCACTTGCAAGAAATTAACAACACAGACCCCTTTCAAGTTGGTTTATGGTCTTGAAGTTGTTGTCCCGATGGAGTACTTGGTACCGAGCTTAAGAACTGTTGCATTTATAGACATGGATGATATTGGTGTTGTTCATGAGAGGCTAGCATAGTTAGTCGAACTAGAAGAAGACAGATTCATTGTAGGCTTCCATCAGCAAGTTCATAAGGAACGAGAAAATCCCTACCACGACAGGCACATCAATAAAAAGATATTCAGGCAAGGTGATTTAGTACCGGTATATGACAGTAATTTTATCAAACACCCTGGGAAGTTCATAACGCATTGGATTGGACCATATGAGATCGCCTACGTCACAGAAGGAGGAGTTGTGCAGCTGAAGACGTTGAATGGAGAATAGAAAGAAGGATCGGTGAATGGGAGTCGGATGAAGTTGTACTATGACAACCAGCTTCCTCACAACTCCAAGTAAGAGCATGAGGAAAAGTGTTTAGTTACCAAGTGCAATTGAAACTGGGTACCAAACACAGAAAAGATAGTCTGCACAAGGACGGGAAGGAGGCATAAAGCAGAAAGCAAAGGTTGCACTGCGCAGTCCAAAGTCGAAGTAAAACAAAAGGAGCAGATCTGAAGTGCCTCGGGACGAGTCACAGGTGAGTGTTGGGGGCCTGTTGGCCCTTGTTTAGGAAAGGGAATGGAGAATAAGGAAGAAAAGGTAAAAAACAAACTTCGCGGGAGACACAGTGACTATCATTGGGTCGAAGTGAGCAAAAGAGCAGAAAAGATGGAGCGAAGTGCGGAAAAGCAAGCCATCAGATGAGGATATCAAGGATGACATATCAACATAGAATATGGATCGAGGATGACTCAGGAAGTGGAAAAATCCACCATTTGATGGTTTAGAGCACCACACGAGAAGGAATGAAAGACAGGCTAGCGAAGTCTGGAAAAAGTGGATCAAGTTGACCTAGGGTTTTAGACACCTAGGGTTTTGGGTAATTAGGGTTTTGGGTAATTAGGGTTTTGACACCTATGTTTCTCCCTAAAGCCATCAGTGAGGGACTATAATGTATAAATTGTTAAGAACCAAATACCAATATAGCATAGAAAAACCTCAGAAAAAGTACTCAACGCCCTAAGAAAGAGATAATTTCAGATAATAAGCCTCTTCGAGGGGGAAACCTCCTTTTACCCCACTTAAATTTTCAAGTACCATATGATTCAAAATGAAAATGTCTCCTTGGTATATATAAGAGACTGGGAAGTATAATTACAACTAATGGCCTAAAGCCGACATAAATAAAATAACATTACTAATATAATATGCCCCAATTAAGGGGTAATGAGCCAATATTAGGGCTTAACATGCCCCTCCCCTTGAGACAAGTGTTGTCTGCAACCCTTGAGTAACTCTGGATGCTTATGTATAAAAGACTCATCTTCCCAAGTGGAATCTTCAGCCGGTAGTTTCCTCCATTTAATGAGATACTCTGAAATCGATCTATTCCTTAGCTGGCGAATTCTTGTGTCAGTGATGGCTTCAGGTTCCAATATGATTGTTCCTTCCTCGTCAAGTTCTATAAATATAGTTTGAACCAGGATCTTGTCACCTATAACCTTATTTAAGCATGAAACATGGAAAACTGGGTGTACTCGTGAAGATGCAGGCAACTCTAATTTGTATGCCATAATACCAATCTTTTGCAACACCTTATAAGGGCCATAGTACTTTGGTGATAATTTATTATCCTTCCTGGCTTGCTTGAGGGACATCTGTTTGTATGGTTGTAGTCTTAAAATCACCTAATCCCCTACTTCAAAACTTCTTTCACTATGATGTTGATTTGCTTGTTGTTTCATGCGATTTTGTGCCATGGTCAGGTTGTCCTTTAAGATTTGGAGAACTTGTTGTTGATTCTCGATGTGATCTTCCACTGCTTGAACCTTA
>ML803557.1:15184-43459 GCA_009831015.1 Picea engelmannii | reverse complement strand
ATCAATCAAGTGCTCATCTGGAATATCGGTTACCTTTATATTCAATCTTTGGAAGTTCTCAATGTGCTCGGTAACTGGACCCTTTTTCTTGAGATTTATCAATTGGCTAAAGAAGGTATTTCTCCTTGTATCCTCATAGTGTGCTATCATTTCTTCCGTGAAAATATTCCAAGTGACGAGTGATTTGTGAGAACAAAGTCATCAATACCATACAAATTGATTAGGTTCTAAATATAAAGAAGTAATTCATACCTTTTTTGTATGTGGCACATTATGGAGATCAAATAATTGCTCCATATGAAGTATCCATTTGATTGGGTCCTTGTCATCAAACTTCCTCATATCAATATTAGGAATGTGGTTGGTCTTCAAACCAAAGTTGGAGTTTCTCCATTCTTGATTCACCTTCCTTGTGTCCTCATCATGAATTTCATGGGATGCATTTTCACTTTCAGGTGTCTTCTCTGTTACGAAATTTTTCAATACTTCCATGATCTCCCCTTTTAAACCATCCATCTTAGTATCCAACTTAGCTTCCATTGAATCCATCTTATTTTGTAGTTCATTTATGTCCCTACTCATTTCTTCACCTTCATCAAGATTCCAAGTAGGATTTTATGGAGGCTTAGTTGGTATATAATTTCCCTTTTTTGGTGGCATGTTGGCCAAGTATCAATTTTGAACCTTGATTTTGAGGTGGTTTTGCTAGACAATATTTATTCTGTTGTATATCCCAAGTTTCAGCCCTTCTGGGTATGAAACTTTATGTTATGTAGTTCTCTGATATTTCTTCTCTGCAATGCCACAGGTCTGATCAAAATTGGATGTGCAAAGTGGAATTTATGGTAACTTCCCCACAACTTCCCGATTTTTGTCCTTTCCAGGAGATCTCACTTGTATAGTGTGCCCCGCACAAAATAATTGATATAAAATTTTGAAAATCACACCAGAAATACTACAGACTGTCTGTGATCCAATGAAACTAGTCCCACTCAATTTGGATACTCTACGAAGAAGTTATGATTGTTTTACCTGGAACACCTTCTTGAGACTAGTCAATAGGACTAGTCAAATACCCTATCTTACACAGGGTGTATCTACAAATTTAAGATGACCAGGAAGCTAAAATTTTTACCACACATACCTTACTAATTTATGTAAATATTCTTTGTAGTTCAGGGTCTGAAAAATTATGAAAAAAAATTTATAGCGAAAATTCTGCAATGAATCATTTCGGGATGATTCCAAAACCCTATCTTGTACAGGCTCTATCTCTGAAAGTGTAAGGCCTCGGGAGCTGAATTTTGAACCCAATGTACCTTGATCCATATACTAAATATCCTCCAAGTCGTTGCTTTTGAAACGTTGTAGAAACAAAGTTATAACTAAAATTCCAAGGTGTCTCAGATGTAGCAATGAAACCCCAAGACCTTGAGCTCCGATACCATATGTTAAGAACCAAATACCAATATAGCATAGAAAAACCTCAGAAAAAGTAATCAATGCCTTGAAAAAGAGATAATTTTAGATAATAAGCCTCTTCGAGGGGGCAACCTCCTTTTACCCCACTTAAATGTTCAAGTACCAGATGATTCAAAATGAAAATGTCTCCTTGGTATATATAGGAGACTAGGAGGTAGAATTACAACTAATGGCCTAAAGCCGACATAAATAAAATAAAATTACTAATATAATATGCCCCAATTAAGGGGTAATGAGCCAATATTAGGGCTTAACATAAATAGAGGTTGAGAGGACCTAGGTCGGAGAGGTACTAGTGTTGGGTATTGATATTGATTGTTGTTGTTTAAGGGATTATTGTACTGTGAGAGAGAGGAGTGCTGAGAGGAGAGCCTTCTGGTATTGTAAGATCTTTAGTTGGATGAGAAGATCAAGTCCTACAGTTGGGTGCGCAGGAAGGTGAGAGACAGAGAGAACAAGAGAGAAGATATGTTGGCCAAAAGCGCAGATCAGAACTGTAAGCTTTATCTTAATATATCATAAGCATAGTTCTATGGATGTAGCTCTAGAGAGAGGGTGAACCACGTATATCTTGTGTTGTGTGAATGATTAATACTTTGACCTCTATCATTTTTATACTGTTATTTGCATTACTGTGTTAGATCAAGATCTATAGATGCACAGAGTAGATCTTGTTGATAAGTGATATATGATTATTGTGATTGTTGTTATACAATATCCACTTGATATTCCCTTGGTTGTAGACATCTTTGTCCTACAAACCCCTCATTGTTGCTTCGGGTGAGACTGCATCTGCTTCACAGGTGTTTCCGAAAGGGCCAGTAGCTAGGGATTGTTGGTGCACTCTTGGAGTGAACCCTGGGTCTACCCCTGTGCCAACAGTCTCCCATGTTAAAATCTCCAATGTTTGCATTCAGTCTGAACTCCCTACTTGTTCTTCTCCTGGTATGTAGGTGATTGACTATCTTTTGTTCTATTTTTCCTTCCATCTCTATACTACATTTTTCTAATATGTTTTGCAATATCTTCACAGATGATGGATCATTCAATACATTTACACATGATTGCAAAAATCCTTTGATTGTACTTACTTGTCCCATGGGTTTCATTTCATTGGTATGATACAATAGTGGAGGCATCTCATACTCCAGTGTTTCCTTTCTTTGTTGCATAGTTGAAGTCGATGCCATGTCTTCCTTATGAAATTATTTCCTAGCCTCCTTAAATATTGCCTTCTCATTCTACGCATCGAACTGTTTCCTTGGTTCGGTGTTCTTCTTCACCCACTGGTTTTTTATTGGATCTTGTTGAACTATATCGTTTATTGTTTTAGCTCCTCCACGAGTAACTATATTGATGTTCCATCCTTCCTCCCTTGCTTCGGCTGAGATCCACTGAACATTCTAGTTGTTCTGGTTCCTCTTTTCTTAGATCTTTACTAATAGTTTCAGACATTCCTCCATATCATGTTCCGATGCACGAAAATACATAAAATTCGTTGGTGGAAGTGGACATTCTCTTGCGTAATGTCTCGATTGTTGACAATTGTCACATGTGATTGGTCCTCTACCTCGTCTGAAACCTCCTTTACAGCCTGCTCGGTCTCCTCTTGGCACGTTATATTGAGGAAGATGATTATACTGCATGGTATTATACTGAGGTTATGTTGTGTTGTACTATGGTTGCACGTTGTTATATGGTTGTTGCACAGTATTATATTGCTACTGCACAGTGTTTTATGGAGCTGGAACTTGATTGAAATGTGGTGTGGCTTGCCCCGTCATCATTTATTCATGTATTATGTATGCATCTGATGTCCTCTCTCTCATCAGCTCCATAGTTCTACAATATTTGTCGTCATGGCCCACTGGCTTGCAAAAGTTGCAATATGAACTCTTTGGGACTGTCTGGTATTTCTGCATCATTGTGTAGTGATATGGATCGTGATCCGGTTTCTTGATGATTTCGCACCATAGTGCTCATGTTGGTAATGAATTTGGCATTCCTACTGCCATATATTGTGTGAATGTCAGACATTCATTCTTGTAGTGTCCTTTTGTCCTGCATGTGTTATAGCAAACAACTTCTCGTTTGTCTTTACTCTTATTATGGTTTACCTGAAATGTTAAATTCTTCATATCCTCCTTAAGTTCTTTGATATCTGGGTCCGTCTGTTGATATTGGTTTTCTTCCAGTTGCAGGGTTGCCTACAGAGCCTCTATCTGCATCTATAAATTATGTTGTCACAGTGGATACTTTAAGTGTGGGAGCAGTGAGTTGACAAACAGGTGTTGATGCTACATATAGATCATGAGATATTTTAACTTTCCCTTCAGTCACTTGAATCTATGGTCAATCTCCCAAATAGATTCTCCAAGTTTCTGTCGGATTTATATCATCTCATTCGTGTATTGATACTATGAGATCGGCTACTGGAACTCATTTATCAGTAATTTCTTATTTTTTGTCAGTGTCCTTGGTGTCCCAGGTGCACTGTTTGTGTCTAGACTCATGTACTAGTCTAGTGCACGGTCTCTTAGCATAATAGCTAACTGCGCAAGTTTGGTATCTTCATCAGTGATCTTTTTTTCTTCCCATATCTTTGCACAAATAAACAAGTGTTTCTTAGGGTTTTTTGTTGCTTCTCCTCGAAATTCTAGTACCCTGATGGTGGGATCGTGTCCTGCCATTCTAAATGTTGAACTACTACCTCTGCGCAGTGTAGATACTTGAATAGTGTTGCTTGAACTAGCTCCTCCAATTGTTGTTCCTTGTGTAGATGTACTTCCTACTGTCTGACTACTTCTGAACTTCATTTGTCTAAACGGTGGTGATATCTTTGGTGTATTAGTCACACATGGGTTTATGGGTTCCACACTGACATTAATATGGATAGGATTTATGCCTTCTCTTCCCACTCTTAGACCTCTTGTCTTCCTCTCATATGTTGCATGCAATATTTCCTCAATATTCTCCATAGCTCATATATCCTCTACCTCTTCCTCATCACTCACCAAGCCTTCCCTCATGACTGCGTCTCTCTTCTTGGTATTCACCTTGTATTGGTAGGGTACTCTGCTACGGGTCTTTCCAGTTGTCACCATGATCTGCTTGATCTAGTCGTTGTCCATCATGATTGGGTCCAAGGTTCCTCCTTCTTTCCCTTATCCTTTCCTCCTTCCATTTCTCCTCTTTCTGTCAGTGCTTCCCCCCTTCCCCCATGCACGCAGGGAAATTTAGTTTTCTGACTCCATTGTCATTACCCCTTTGTTATTTAGCACTATTTTAATAGAAGTATACAACGATCAAATGTACCTTCCTCAAGTTCCACATAGAAAATATTTCTCCCTTGTGTTGTATGACTTCGATGTGTCTACTGTAAACTCCATTATAAATCCTTCCACAATACTATCGAGCCAAAAATCTACTGTGCGGGTGAATTTGTTGTTCACCTGCTATAATTGATCAATTTGTCTGGGGTCCACTCAAGTTGTCGAATCTGGTTCATTGCATGGCTATCCTTCAACCTTAGCATCCAATCCTGCAATAAGTGTGGAAAATCATAGAAAAAGACTTCATGCAAATCAGTAAACATGTATTTCTCAAGATATTTACGGGGTGTTACTCTAGGGTTTTTGTTATCTTTCTATGAAAACTCCAACTCTTTGGTTTTTATCCAAGTTTTGATCTCTTCTTTTGTGGGATTCCATGGTCTCAACATATCCTTTTAGTAGTTCATTGCTTTTTTCCCTAATATTTTCTCGATCTCCCTCTGACAAATCTTCAACTTATCTCATCTACTCAATCCTCTTATGTTCCTACCAACGGAAATGGAACCATTTGTTGGTTACTATTCTATTATGTCTGAGTTTGTATTGACCTAGGGCTCATGTCTATTAGGGTTTCCAACAAGGCCTCTAAAACTATCGACCCTCTTGGTAAACCAGAAGGAAACGCAGTGCACAGAGTGCCCTGTGTCGTCTCACCCAAGATAGTTTTAATGAGTGGTTGTAAGACTCAAGTGTTTACAGCCTAGGATTGAGTGTGAGATATGAGAACTATCTATTGAGCCACTATTATAACTTGTAAATGCAATATGTTTTCATTTTCAAATAATAAGGAAATATAACAACTCATTCACTAAACATAGAAAATAACTATTGAAGACAATAAATATATGCATGAATTCATCACATAACATAGATGTACCATGTTTCACCCCCTCATGGGATACGTCCATAAATATTTGGCTCTCATCTCTTTTATTATAATCGTTCTGTCACTACATCGTCACGCACTTATAATTCTCCTCAGTCAGGTAAGATTTATGTGAGGTGGACTAGATCGCACCAGGATCCTCAGCCTGTGATATAACCCTCAAGATCTACCCTCCTCTGTCTTCTCTAGATCAACATCTTACAAAAGTAGGTCATACAGAAAAATATTACATATTGGTTCGCTACAACAGCCCTTTCTACAATCACAGCTTATCTCTGGCAAAATCTGAACCCCTTATGATACCTAAGCATCTATATTTATACATTTTTGTCTCTTCAGCCGTTTACAATACATTACCAAAACCCTAACCCTAACATCGTTAGGTCTTCCATGCATGTGCACATGTTTTTCTTCCTTCCAGTTGTCGCTTTCCTCATGCATGCTTTCTTTCCCAAAATCGCCTTGATTTTCTGCTTCGGCCTGCTTCCAACAAAGCCCAATTTCCATTTTGGTATTTTTTTCTAGCTTTTCGGATCCTTAACTTCAGGGGCCATTTTGAGGCCCTAAACAACATTTTTTGGGCCCACCATTGTCACACTATAAATTATGTCACAATGTGGTGGAAAAATATGTAGTCCTTAGATAGACCTTTCCAACGGGAGATCATGTGCCTAAAACAAAGATTGTTTTCAAAATTTATGACCCTAGGAAGTTGATGTACCAACTTACCCCATTGGGGCCCACATGGATTTTGGCGCTTCATCTCCTAGGGTTAGGTTTTTGGATGTTTATGATTTTCTCATTTATTCTTTATGTTAAAAAGGCCTTTGGATCTTCATTTTAACTATCTTCTTGCAAATGAGTGTAGCTGAAACATCTCTTCTCATAGATAAGCTACCACCATTCTAGCTAGCTTGTGTGCTTTTGCATTTTATAGACTTTTATATTTCAGACAGTTCTTAATATAATATGAGATTTATTGTACAATTATTTGGTATATCTTTTTTTTATCTTTTCCTTCATATCGCTCCTAAAATAATAAGGATCAAAAACCTCTTACTCACATCCTATTATGCTCTTCACCTCAAACTCCCTCGAGTGTTCCTGGTGAATCAGAATAGGTTACATAAGTAATTTTTTCATATCCCTTTGCATATAACAAACATATGACATAAATTAGGATACAAAGTAAGCACCCCATACATGTGCACATATTGTCTGTTGGTTTCCATGCTTGTTCTATTTGCAAATCACATCAATCATTAGGTGAGGCCATAGGCATCCCGACACCTTATGGTTTGTTTCACAAGATAGGAACTAAAACTATTGTAAGGATCCTAAATGTCCACATCATCATGCAATCTAGGATAGTTCCATTTTTCGCAAGCAAACACTTAGGAAGTTTAAATTATTTGTAAGGACCCCACATTTCTACATCTTTTACAACCTAGGTATTAGTTCTCCAATGTCACAAGGATTGTACAAATTTTGTGCTTGCAATAAAAAGTAAAGGACCCCATGAAATCCAAATGCTAAAAACATAACCACTATTTTTTATTCGCATTCACTTCTTGCACACAACACTTTCACACACCTACAGGTGTTCACAAGTTCATTTGAGTCTCAATGTGCTCTTCTCCCTACGCCCATAAGCGATCTCAGAGAAACAGAAGAGACTCACATGTCCTAAATAGACCATGTTTCACACCCTTGAGCAAAAAGGTTGGTCCATGACCCCAATCTCAAAAAATAAATAAAATGAAACCCTAAGAACTCACTAAAATCCTCCACAAGAGGTCACAAAATAATATTTTAGTCTAAGTTAGGATTTTGGGGGTAGGTATCTATTGATCTAAAATTTAGTCACTTCGATTTTTTGCTCTTTGGAATAAAAAAAATTATCATAAGGAAGAATTTTTCATGCTCACAAGCTCATAGTGGAGCCCTCAATATTAGCTTAGTCGTGCATTTTATGGAATCAAAATACGACTCTGTATGCCCAAGATACTCATAATTTTGTCCAAAAGTCTGACAGAGAGATTGCAAAAAGAACTTCAAAGAATGAAAATTTTTCTAAGTGTTGTGCCCCTCTTTCCCTCTCCTTTCTCATATCTTCTCATACTTAGTCATTTTAACACTTTCCATCTCTTCCCCAGCTCCATACTTAGCCAATTTTTCTTCTCTTATCTCGTTGCTTGTCTTCTCATCTCTTACTTGGTCATTTTCTCATTGCTCTCATATTCCCTTCACTTCTCATACTTAGCCATTTTTCTACCTTTCATTCCTTACTCTCCTCTCCATACTCTTTCCTTACTTAACCATTTCGACATTCATTTTATTTTATTTCCATTCTCTTTTCTTTTATTTTCCATTATGAATTCCATATACTATGCCCCTTCGTCTGACCCATTCTACTAATTCTCACCGCGAGCCTCTTACTAATGCTCTTACCATGCCTTTGATCCATTCGATTTATCCATTCTTATTTTATACTATAGTCTTATGCTTAGACATTCTAACGACCATTTTTACCATTAATTACCACCTTACCTACCTCCATATTCACCCAATACATTCTTATATTATACTATAGTATTATATTTAGACATTTTCACAACCCTTTTTACCATTAATTACCACCTTACCTACATTCACATTCACCCAATCCATTCTTATATTATACTATAGTCTTATACTTAGACATTTTCACGACCCTTTTTACCATTAATTACCACCTTACCTTAGCTGCACTAAGACCTCCATAATCTCATCTATTTCACATAAATAATATGGAAGATTTAAAAATATAAACACTAAATTTCTTATCACCACAATTCATGTGGGATTAAAAGAGAGTGGATTTTAATCAAGGGCTAAGATTGATCCACAAATTAAATGGAAGGTTGTTGAGCAACGAACTTCTAGAGGTCATAACTCAAAATCTGGGCGTCGTTTTTGGAAAAACTATACCTCGTTAGAAAATTATATCGACGAGAAAGATGATGGAATATGTTTTAAGGGATGAAATTGGCCACAAATATTTCAAAATTGAAAGAAAAGTCAGCTCAGTTTTCATGGTTTGTTGATAAATTTGTTTGGAACCTCGACTTCCTGAGGCTATAACTTGAGATATAGAACTCCAAATTGCGCTCAGGAGGACTCATTGGAAATATGGAATGATGAATATTGATTCTATGATGGTTTAAATGGCTGGTAAATCAAATATCATGTTCAAAAAATTAAAACACGATCCACTTTTAAAAAGACACTCAACTTGAAAATTTGAAAATAAAAACTTATTTAAAAACTTTTATTACAGACAAAATGGGACCCACTTCAAGGCATGAATTTTAATGAAATAAAGTCATTAATGAGAGTTAAATGAAGCATCAATTATGGTGGTTAGTCTAAGAATAAAACTCTGTGGAAGTTCCTAGAAAGACCAAAACCCTAACTACTTCAAGAAGCATTGGAAGTAGATTTTAAAAGGGACAGAGCACCATCAAAGAAAATTTGGAGGGAAATCGGAAGATCAGAATTGAAAGTTCCATCCATCAGCATGAATTCAAGTCTCTGATCAAAAAACAAATATCTCCATTTTTCTTGATTCTCCTTATTCTACACTATTGGTCTCAAGATCTTATGCTTGTATTTCAAAACTGAGCATAAGGTTGATATTTTTGAGTGTTTTTCTTGTATTCTTCCAAGACTCTTTTCTCTATAAGATCATGGAATATTTTACAAACATATATGTGAATGATAAATGTAATCCAATATTGTCTAATTCATTCATGGATATTTATTCCTTATGTTTAGAAAGCTTTGTTTTTGAAGCACTAGTCAATTAGTTTAGTGAACGCCTTGTAATGAGGAATATTTTTCATTTAATAAACTCCACAAATAACTACTTCGGGGCATGAATTTAATGATTTCTCAGATATTTGGATTTCTTAGCTTGATATTTTTGGAGTATCTCCATAAATTATTTTCAGTTTTGAATGCATGACCCATTTAAAGTTCTCTGAAATAATAAATACCATTTTATTCTTTTTCTTGTGAGAAGATATGGTTGCATCTTTTGTCTGCATGTGTTTTAGAGGGATTTGATAATGAAGTTGATCACATATCTATTTTTATATTGAAGCCTTCCTTTATATTTTTATTATCAAAGAGTTGTTTGGTTCATCTTCGAGCAAATGTTTCATATAAAGAGAAATATGGTTATCAAGAACCATTTCATACATAAATTAAAGGAATAAAGAATTGGGATTTGTTGTCTAGAATTCTCCCATTTGGCAGTCCAATCCAATAAAATCAAGATACATCTTTTGGAAAATTGCAAAGGATTACTACCTCTATAAAAAAATTAGGAGAATATTTATATCCTCGTGAGGTTCTTGTTTGGATATTGACCAATCTAAACATCAACGGTATCCAAAAGACCTCCCATTATCTATTTTTCATTCTTTGAAAACGTATTCATTAATTGTTTAGGAAACTTAAAATCCTTCAATTCAAGTGTTCTTGTGTTATAAGGTAGGGAGATACCTGTGAAGGGGTGAGTGTTGAGGTTTGGTTGTTTTGTGTGTTCCTTCTTGAGCCACCCATCTCTTGTGAGATTATTTAGTATGTGACCGATTTCTTAGGCCAAGAGTCCCCTAATACACTTGAATTAGGTAACTTAGGTGGTGGTTGTGGGATGAAACTGCACATAAATAATATGTTGTGTGGTGATTGGAAAATATTGCCAATTCTTTCGATATATGCCCCCTTTGCCCCTCATTATAATTTTGTTTTCATACCTTCACTAGTTCTTTGTTGGTGGCTTGAGAACCCACCATTGAGCTCTCTTGGAAGGCTCAGTGACATTTGAGAAGAAGGATGATACGTCTATAGGACACGTGTATTTTTTTTATCATCCCCCGCGTGGAGAAAACCCCAACCTACTTAAACCAAAATTTCACTTTACAATTTCTATATGCATATGTGTTATGTTCATTTATTTCTTAAACATATGCAATTGTTAATTCTAGGTTAAAGAAATCCATATTCATTTTGACAAAAGAACTTTTTATTTGTTTCTCTCATATTTACCACATTCACACACTCAGTTGTTAGTTCAAAATCATAGGGGAACAACTAAATCTCCAACGTTCTAGGCACTTGCAAGGCCTCCCCTTAGTATTTGGAGGTGTTCCTAGTTTTACCACCTTCTCACTCACCCATGAGAGAAGTAGTCATCAGTTCTTCCTTGATTTGTTCTATATTGCTTGGCATTCATAATCACCACACCCCACTCGGTAATCCTTCCTCCTCAGGAATCAATTCTCAACCAACACACACCATGGAAATACCATAACATTTTCCATATTTGGCTTCGTTGAATCTACCATATTTGACAAAACTTACCAATGACCCAATTTTACACAATCCTTCTTGGCAAAATATTCCCACCAAACTTCCAACAAATATTCCTTAGTTTAAGGGAAAATCAGGCGAATACCCCACCAACCATGTCATGAATTTTCACCTTTGGTGCTCCCCCAATAGCATCATTGATGATTACGTTGACCTATGTCTATTCCAAATAACCTTAATCATTCAATCTATGAAATGGTACATGGACAAAACTTCAGGGTCCTGTGTGACCTTCACATCTTTAGTCAAGGCTTTCTTAGCTTTCTTTTAGATTCTAGCACATCATGACATGGGATTAAAAGTCATGTTGTATTTCCATCAAACTAATTCTACCCACATCATGGATCACATCCACGAATAGTGTCGACTTTGGGTCCTATGTAAAATTCAAACCACTTCAAAGTTACGACTAGATTGGTTCCTCAAATCTTTGGTACCACTTATTTCCAAAGATGTGGCTACCACAATTCCACAAACGATAGAAGAATCCATCACCAAGTTCTAATACTTTGACTTCATTTATTCACAATCAAGGTATCTCTACATGGTGCTCTTTGATGCTCCAATACCTCTCCCTTTTGGTCACGAAAAACTTGGAATATCCCACTCTGCAGATGGTCTCATTGGAGCCATGATTCATCTCAACCATTATGGTACCCTTGGACCTATGTATGGGACCGATCACTATGGAGGAGTTCCATACTATGCTCCTCCTATAGTTATGTATTACCCAAATACTCCCACATTTATGGCATCCCCCCCTCCACACAATGGGGGGCATAACCCTCCATAACTTATGAATTAGATACCCAACAAAGTATTTTTATTTCTAGGTATATGCAAGTCCCTTCATATAACCCACATTGGAATGAATAACCTTCCACGTCTTATACCTCTTATGTACCTCTGCAACAAAGCAATCCATATTATCCCTTCCCCATGCCCCCACAACCTAATATGATCCCACCACCAGTAAAATCACAGGTTGGGGTCAACTTTGTTAAACCTTCACCCATCTAGCGGGTTCAAGATTTCGAACAACTAAATATGGTTAACCTTGCCACACTGCAGAACAACAAAAAGAAGAAAGGAAAAAACAAATCTAATCCTAACCAGGGATATGGGGGTAACCCTCAGCCACAATTTCCACAAGCTAGGTGAAATCCTAATATAGGTAATGAAAAATTGAATCTTGGCCATTATACTCACCACTGCCCCCAAATTTCCAATTACAAATGCATGAAGGAATATGGGACCCTCAAACCCCCTGCCCCACAGGTAGTTATGTCAGTTCCTCAAAACTTCCCTCAACCCCTAGTAGTCTTGCATAACCGATTCTCCCATCAATACAAGGAGAACACCTTCTTGCAAAGCTTTTACGGAACCTCCCCAAAAACATTATTCCTTAGTTGTTTATAGCGGAGGTTGTTAGAAGAGGTGGGTGGCCAGAGGTATTTGATAATGTTTTTTTTTAGTGCACCTTTGAGGACTATCTGCACCAATGTGCATCAAAAAATATTGTATCGATGCTAAAGTGTTCAAACACGGTGTCACTATTCATAGCAGAGGGTATTAGTGGATGCAAGCAGTCAAACATTTTTTGCGAACAATGTTGTTCAGTGCACCTATATGGTACATCCACCCCGGTGCTCAACTAAAACATAACAAACTAGTGCGTAGATGTTCAAATCAACTTTCATAAGTTATAAAAAAATAACAAGCACCTATCAAAGCGGACCAGTACCATTGAATCTTATGTACTAGTGCGTACATAATTTCATATGGCACACAACGATATCGGTAACTAAAAATAAATTACCAAACTGATTTTCAGTGTGAAACCTCATCCAGTGCTTCCAATCTCTCAAGAAAGCACTGGTGCTTACTCGATTTTCACAAAATCCATGTTTTTGGTGCTTCTCAATGATTTGGATAGCTCCACCTGCCGATATTCCACACATTTCCAATTTTTGGAAACTACCGTGATTTTCATTTCCTCTCAATGGTGGAACCATGACTCCCTGGTACATAAGAGTCTAGGTAATTTGTTTATTACCTTCCCATTTCCATTTTCATGAGTTTAAAATTTGAATTTAGCTTGAAATTTGGGACTTTTTTCAATTTTCTTTTCCATCTCCACGTGGTGCACCATTTTGATTCAGCTCACCCCAGCATGGTGCGTCTTATGCTAACTTCACAGTAAGCACCACCTTCAATGAATACAAGTTTTACATTAGCGATTGCTTCCACTTAAACAACCCAAATCCAGTGTGCTATAAAGAAAAATTCTCGGTAAATAACATGTCATTTCTTTTCGAACTCGAAAGCACCGACACATTCCATTTAACCAAGCGCACCATTAAAAAATGACACTTGAAATATAACTGAGTGGTGCAACCATTTTAAACAAATGCACTAGTGAAATTAACATAACCGCATCGAAACATATATTGACCGATTTGGCATTGCAGGGTATTTCCTTTGACACCTTGCGTATGGTGCTCTACAATTCACAATGCATCGTTAAACAAAATGGAATTGCTTCTATAAAATGGTTGTACCGGTACGTTCCTAATAAAAAATCACATCGCTTGATTTGCAATGAATCAGTATAACGGAGTGGTACCCATACTAACACAAACCGCACCAGTACATTATATTATATGACACTCCACTAAACATCAATTCAGTGCTCTGGAAACTATAGTGCACTGGTACTATCAGTTAATGAAATCACATCGCCATGAACACATTTCATAAAAAATGGGTTGACGATGTGTTTATATTAACCAAACGCATTGGGGTGCTAGGGCATTTTAGTGGAGACCCTGTAGTCGGTGTTCTCGAAAACATAATGCATAATTAAACAAAATTTCGGTGCTCTAATAGTATGGTAGAATCGGTCCATTTATATTAACACATCACACCACTTAAGTTGATATAAAAAAAAATCACTTTTCGGTGTGCATGGATCCAAACAATGCATCGGTAATGTAAAGAGCACGACACCAATCCAAATTTTCACAAATTATCAGCACATTTTGTCTTATCTTAAGCACTTCTACGATGCTAGGAAATACACCAATTGAGATAAACTCACCAATGTTTTATATTAATCGAGCACACTGCCAATTTTCTGAAACAAAAATTTTCCTCTGTGATGCATCAAATAAATAAAATGCACCAGTGATGTGTACTACAACACAACGAGTGAAATACATAATAATTTCCCATATCGATTTATTTTATGGGATGCCCCATTATCGATGCATTATAATATAAATTCATCAGAATCAACACATAAAAATATACAATGGAGTGTCAGTGTGTTATGTTCAACAAAACACATTGGTGTGGTTAAGTGATTTGCATCGGGAAAAAAAAATTAAAAATTATCATTGCAGTGTGTCTTTTAAAACGCGCCCGTTAATGGTGTGTAAAGAAAATACAATTGACTGGTTAAAATTGTTTGGTGCTCGAATGAAAATAGAGATTCAGTGTGTTTAATATAACCAAACACACCACTTGGTTTAACATTAACAAATTCTACTACAACGGTGCATTCCATAGAACCAATTTCCCTAAGTTACATAGTTCATATGTGAAATGGCATCACAGGTCATTTTGTATGACAACCCTTAACCGATGCGCTATATATCACAACACAATGTTATATATGTCAGTTCTCGACTAACAATGACACACCAATGCATTATATTTAACGCACCTTTGTTCAATGCCTTATATCTGATAGGGAGCACTGGAAGTAGTTCGTATGTTTTTGTTAATACCATCGGTTACTTTTTCACTCTTTTTTTGCAAAAAGAAACTAATTTCATTTTTTGATAAATACAAATTAGTTATATATGTTTGTGTTTTATATTTAAAATTCATTTTTGTCCATATATATGTGCCTAAAAAGGATTTTATGTGAATCAAATACACCGATGATGTCGATCGCAGTAGCATCAGTAACAACCAGAAGAAAAACAATTTAATTCACAAACTACATATGAAAACCTCCACAGTTAAATTTTGTGGAGGTTTTGCTTTGTGAAGGAAAAAACATAGGTCATCACTCTTCATTGCCTCTCATAATTTATTTCATGGACTCAATCCTCTACCACTTCATCAATGCTATGCCTCACATCTCCTCCTTCACGAGTCGTTCGACTTTCTCCAAGATATTGTTCTTGTCATTCACGTAGCCATAGTATGAACTGGCATCAATTCGCTTGTATATCACATACCTACACCTCCTCTTTTTCTCCTTGAGTGGGATTATCAAATATCTCCTTGAGGATTGGGAGGAATTTCGTAGCCCCAAAGTATCTGTAACTGGTGTTGGAGAAATTTCTATTTTCAGTACACTAGTTCAGTGGGAGTTAACTAACTAGTTCTATTTTAGACTTTCTAATTTTATACTATCACTATTATGCATGCAGTCCTAATTATAGGATGTCATTACCTATATGAGTGAAGATCACTCACTGATTGAACAAATAATAATATACATTGATTCTCATTCTTCATATTGTATCTCTCTTCCTTTTTTTCATAAGCTTTGTTTGGGTATGCTTTAGCTAGGTCTCCTATGCAGGTTTCCATGAAACACTGACATGGTATTAGAGTCAAGCTGCTTGGAGCAATCCAAACAAGCTAGAAAAGAGAAAAAGATGATTTGAGTAAACCTATTTTCCGCAGTGATTGCGCCCTATCCCTATCGAAAGGTGCGGCGATTGGAATCGTCATAGCTTGTCCCTATCCCTATCGAAAGGTGTGACAATTGGAATCATCGCGGCATATACACAGCCAAGGTGCAACGTATCCGCATTGTGTTCTTCATCCCAGGTGTCACGATTCATCATCTTTGCACTTGGATATTCTCTAGGTTGTGGTGATTCAGCAGCCCTCCAAAAAATTAGGTTTCTGCAATAAAATACCCATATCTAAACATTCGCGATCTAGGTCGGGCTGAAATTTTGACCAGAGACGTATAACATAGGGATTATCATGCTGACCAAAAATCTCCAAAAACCACATCATATTTTAGGAGATATATTTGTTTTATCATATCTATAGCTGCCATAGAACTGACTGTCATATCTCAAAATCCACGATCTAGGTTTTCAGGATATTTTCAGAATAAATAACACGATGGAGGCGATGAAACTTCTTCAATCAAGTTTGGTGATAATACTCACACCGTACAACTATTTTGAATGGAATTCAAAGTATGCACTCCAACTCAAAAGAAAAGGACTGTATAATTTGACGATGGCAACAGAAGCAAAACCTACATCAATGCTTAAGAAGACCATATGGGAGAACCATAAGGATGAGGCCATGGGATTACTTCTTGAGTTAATTTCCACTAATATATGGTTTCATGTTGACACATGAAAGACTCCAAAAGAGATATTGACCACCTTGGAAGGACTCTTTGGAAAGAAGGATGAGATCCAAGGTCATATGCTTGAGGTAGAGTTGAATACCTTAGACCCTAAAAGTTTTGATAATATACATGATTTATTTACTAAATTTAAATATTTGATTTTGATCTTGGGTGAATATGGTATTTCCAATTCTACACAAGAGAAACAACTTATTCTAACAATCTTGGCCAAGCTAGGACTAGAATATGTTGTATATGTCTCCAATTTCCATTATGGCATATGTCTTTGTGGAACAAATTGGAAAATGCCTATGATGGCTTAGTTCATTAAGTCTCTCACACAAGAGCAGAAAAAAATCATACAGATGGGCCTCATCAAGAATCCCAAAGAATATGCACTCACCATGCATGATGGAAAAGGATCATCCAAACAAAACAGGAAGGAGAAATAGAATGAGAAGGAGGGATATTCCAAACCCTTTAATGATTCTTCAAGTTACAAAGACTCTTCAGATTCTAAGAAGAATAAGAAGGGAAAGAAGTGCACTTACTACAATAAACCAAATCATGAAGAATCCACATGCATGAATAAACAGATCAATCTTATGGCACAAGAACTTCAATAGAACAACCTTGGAAACTTCATTCCAGAGGGAGTTAAGAAGTAGAAGGAAGAAGATCATGCTCCTAAGAAAAGTAATCAGCATTCCCTTGTTTCAATTAATTCCTCATCTAATTCATGGATTATAGATTATGGTGCACACCATCATATGGCAGCGAAAGAGGAAGTTTTCTCTTCTTTGAGTCCATGATCAAGACCCCCTATTCTCATGGGGGATGATACTCCAGTAGCAGTAGAAGGAGAAGGGAGAGTGGATCCACAATGGAAGTTTTGAGAATGTTTTACATGTTCCAAAGATTTCTATGAATCTTCTCTCAGTTTATCAAATCACTCAGAAAGGTAAAAAAGTTGAATTTACATCTGATTTAGTTTCAGTAATTGACATGCATGACAATTCCATCATTGCAATTGGTGAGGTGGATCACAAGTCAAGGTTGTATAGATTCACTAAGTTTTATGATGATGACTCCTATTTTCTACTTACAAATAAGGAGAGTACTTTGCATGCACCTCCATTGCAACATGCATATACTCTTGTGCTTCCATCAGTTTCAGACATCAGAGATTATTCCATACACTCAGATTATGTACGTGGAAATAAGAAGGTAGTACAGCCAGATAAGAATTCAGTGTTGAAGCTTCAACATATGTCCAATAAGGCATGGTTCGCACTTTAGGAAGCATATATCCTTCCAGGGAATCCATTCGATTCAAGGAGGACTTGATCTCAGCATGAGGAGCCTTCTCATGTACTTTCATCTTCAGAACCTGTGATGCCCATGCATTGCTATATGATTCAATATTCTAATTCACAACTCTATAGTGAGGATATGGGAAATCCATTATGGAAAGAATCCATGCAAAAGGAGTATGACTCAATCCTAAGGAATCAGACTTCGCATCTAGTTCCACTTCCACCAAAAAGGAATATTTTCAAGTGCATATGGGTCCATGAGATCAAGAGGTACAAGGATAGACAAGTTGCCAAAGGACTTCATCAGATCCATAAATATTTCTACATATTCATGAAGACTTTTAGTGAGCATAAGTTTCAGACTTTTTGGGATCGTCTTGAAGTGAATAACACAGTTGCCTAGCAGCTGTCATTTTATTATTTTGATACATTGTCTTTTAAGGGGGGGGTTTGTTCCCACGTGGTTTTCCCTCGTTCCTCATTTTTATTCAATTTTCATTAGTTACATTCTAAATGAGTACCTAATATGGCCTAGTATTCGAGACTCATTTTTTACTCCATAGTGATGTTCATGGGGGGTGTCGGAGAAATTTCTATTTTCGGCACACTAGTTCAGTGGGAATTAACTGACTAGTTCTATTTTGGACTTTCTAATTTTATACCATCACTCTTATGCATGCATTCCTAATTATAGGATGTCATTTCCTATATGAGTGAATATCACTCACTCATTGAACAGATCATAATATACATTGATTCTCATTCTTCATATTGTATCTCTCTTCCTTTTCTTGATAAGCTTTGTTTGTGTATGCTTTATCTAGGTCTCTTATGTAGATTTCCATGAAACACTGAAAATTGGTGCCCTTGCATATGGTATCGGGCACATCAACTTTGTTCCCTTCCAATTTTCTCATCTTGGCCCCTACTTTGGCATAATTAGGACTACCAAGCTCTAGGATCGGAGCTTCCCAATGCCCCTTTGCCCTGTTCAACAAGAAAAAACCCTAGTGGATGTATTAATTATAACACAGTGTTATTAAATTATATTAAATATACAATATGGAGCTTAGGTCATTCTTGATATTGACATAGTGTTATAATTAAGACATCCACCGGGTTCCTTTCTTGATAAACAAGGAAAAGAAGCAATGGGAATCTCTGATCGTATAACTTGGTTGTCCTAATTATTGGTCCTAAGGTCTGCACTTGACTGCTAAAGGGAAAATCTAGGCCACCTCAAGTTTATAATGATTGTTTTTTTAATAAGTTGGTTTTGTTGATCAGCTTAAGGATAGGCTTCAAAGATGGTACTCTGGTTGGATAGGTAGCACAGTATGAAAGTAGGTTCTCCTTTTCTAATCGTGTGGATATTAATAGAAAATTGGGGATATGAAAAGACAAACACAGGAAACAACAACAATAAATGAAATGAATCACTTGCTATGTAAGAATAAAGACTTAAAATAATATCTTAAGACTTAGACAAATATCTAGATGCAAATCATTCAATAGGTTGCCAAATAGTAGATATTTTGCTAAACAATAGTTGTATAACAGGTTGCAAAATCAACAAAAAGATGAACTAAAACAATGGTTGAGAGAATAAGGAAATGTACATTGCACACATCACAATATTTGCATTCAAGACAAGATTAAACACATAAAGATTTGAGTAAGAGAACACAACTGTCATCAACATATATTCACTAGATAGATAACTTTACAGTCAAATGCACAAGTCCAGCCCTTATGTTGCTTCTATTCTTCTCCAAAAAATCAACACCCCTCTAAAACATATAGAAATTGCATATTTATAAGAGTTGCAGAGGCTCTCGTGCATTTGGGACTGAGGCTTAACTCTATACTACCAATTGTAAAGAAACTAATTAACTGAACTAAACAAACACTGGAGTATATCAAGGAATACTCTGAGATTGACTTAATCAAAACTGAGTGGTTATTATCATAGAAGACCACTGATTGTCCTTGAAACTAAAAGTAACCATGCAATTAAACATCTGAAACATATGCTACAATGAAATAATATTGATGCATGTGTTGGAGCAAACTGAGATCTGACAGAAATGACCAAGAGTGATAGAACTGAGTTATGTATTGATCATGACATGCACACACGTTGTTGGAGGAAACTGGAGACAGCTGAAAGTGTTGTCGTGTCTTTGCCCCACTTATCTCTTGGAAAACAGAAGCAACTCATGTTATGTTTTTCTGGAGTTTGGACATGTAGTTTCCCCATTCCTGGTTTGGTGCCCCTTTTTAAACCCTTCAAATATGCAATAAATGTGGGTGAGCCACTTCAGAAATCCATCATTTCGAGGTTTCGAAGTGCAGAGGATGTGTATCCTCCAGAGGACAAAACCCCTGAAGTCATTAACCAACACTAATCACTTATTAACCTGATATTACCTTTAACCTTTAAACGTAATGATCTTTGACCTTCGAAATTCCAGCCCTTTAGAGAGTTCGGCCTGTGCTAAGTTAAAAAACTTTTGAGGTGGTAGGGCCCGAAGTGACGTGGTGCTCCGATGTCACATGATGTCATGGCTGTTGACATGTCACATAAGGTGAGTGACACATGTCACTAAAAAATGATCGGATGATGGGACCCCAATGACCAGAAATGAGTGCCACATGTCAGGGCCAGATGGAAGCCACACGTTGGTGCCAGATGCCTACCACCTGCCTTGATGGATGAGTTCCACGTGCCTCGACACTTTGTGCTTTGGGAGTTTTGGATTTTGAAGCATGAAGATCTCCCAAAGTAGTACGAGCCCAAAGTGACATATCTAAGAAGGAGAGTGACGTGTGCTTTGGCACTTCAGAGCTTCATAGGCTTCGACACTTTGGCATATGGACACTTTGGAAGATTTGAACCAATGGAAAATTCAAATACTCGAACGTCGAAATCACTAAGTCATTCATGTTAAACCCTGCGTGAGTTCGATACTTCAAATGTGCGAGAGCCATTGATTTGCATCAACTATTGGATCTCCACCACTGAATATTTGACATGGTTGTTTGGCTTAAATTCTAAGCCCGAAATGGACTGCTTTGACTTGCTGCCTTTTTCTGCGGAAGCTTACTCAGCTTACAAAATACTTGTTGGACCTGGATTTCTCCTGCGCACACAAAAGACTTGGTGGACTTGTTGCATGCTCAATTAGTGGAAAATATAATGATAAGTATTTCAAAATCAAACCAAAACATGAAATCACCCTTCAAGAAAGCGAAAAAAGATGGTGCAAAATAAGTAAAGATGAGTAGGGGTCATGAAGCAGAGTGATTAAATAATGGAGAATAAGATAAGCAAGCAACCACAAAACTCAGAATGGTAAAGGAGGGAAAAGGGCAGGAGTGCAGACCTAGGTTACAACATTGGCTCCAACCAAGGATAGCACTTCCCTGTGAGGTGCTAAGAATACTAGACTAGGTGCCTTACCTTTCAAAACCTCGCTTCCACTATTTGTAACTTACCTTTGTTTATGTTTGTCAAGAATGTATATCTTTGAAGTTCAAAACAGTAACTACATCCCAGTTCCTTTGTTGGGATATGGAGTCTTTATTCAATATGAAACTTAAAACTACAACTACACCCCAGTGCCTTTGTTGGGATATGGAGTCTTATTGTTGATCTACATGAAAACTACTGAAAAAACCAACATACTGAAAACAATATGTGAACTGAAAAATTAACTACTCGAACTAAGAGCTTATTCTCCTACTACCTACTCTATTCAGTTGAAAACCAAGTAATCATGTGTAATCAGATTTCCAGTTAAACGAAGAAACCATTTGACTAAGAACCATAACTTTGTGCATGTCATTGTTTAGAATAATCCAAAGAGGATATATCATATGCAACAAAAATTTATCATGCATCTCATACTCACGGCTGCAAAAGTTGATTATGCTAAAACTTACCACATTTGAGATTTTGGAAAAATAAGAATCCATCCATCTCGCTATTGGATCTTGAAACTCATGAAAAGCCTCCAACTGGTTGAGAGGACAAAGTTGTTGTTGTGTGAGATCTTCATTATAAAAAAGACTGAGTTTCTCCTGTCCTCTTTGAAACAACTCATGAAATTCATGTGATTCACAACCATAAAGGGTAGAAAAACACCCTCGATACTTCTCATCTTGTTGTTTGAAACGAATGGGTATATCTTTTGCATTGCTGGTTTTTCCTTGTTCTAGCTCCAGAATGTCATCTTCAAACTTATAGATTTCTTGTTGCTCAACAATTTCAAAAGGGAGGGGAACAACTTGCTCATGACCTTCAACATCGTTTTCCTCATAGTTAATCAAATATTTATGAGAACATAGAACAACAGATGTATTATAACAACGACTAACTGAGGCACCTAGAATAATGTAAGATGTATCTAAAGCCTTGTTATCATCAATTTCATCATTAATGTAATTTCCAACATCATCTTTTTGAATAAAAGAATCGGAATAAGACTCATATGTAACTGAATCTTCCTCCACTTCCTCAACGGAAAAATCCCTTTTATTTTCACTACTAAAAGAACTAATAAGTGAATGTCAAATATGAGATCCAAATTCTTCACAACAATCTTCAAAAAGTAAATCAGCTGGAAAAAAACTTTTACAATGCTCATTGAATGCAGCATGGAACTGTTACAGGGAGGATATGCTAGCAGAGGGAAAGGATCGATACCACTCATGAGCATCTCCCTCTAATGAGTACATGAACATATTCATTAATGCATCCTCATGATGTATTCCCGAGTGATTCATAAGTTCATGAAACTCAAGCAAATGATCAATAGGGTTGTCATCTCTATGTTCTCTAAATATGGGCAAGAAATCACCCCACTCATTTATAGTAGGAACAACATTTGGAAAACCAGGAACAACAGAGAAATTAAAAGGAGAAAACCTTCGAGTCAAGATGGATTCCATTTGAAAATGTGACTTCTTAATATTGTGGAGTTGCCACTGGATTATTTAACCATGGAGTCGCCAAGTGAACGATCTACAGTTTGAATGTGTCTAGTCTTTGTTCACCATCAAATATCAAATCTGATCGTTGTTGTTCTCCCAGGGAAAAATATTTCGTTACTCCATTCCCTGACAACGGCGCCAGAAGATGTTGGTCCTAAGGTCTGCACTTGAATGCTAAAGGGAAAATCTAGGCCACCTCAAGTTTATAATGATTGATTTTTTAATAAGTTGGTTTTGTTTGTCAGCTTAAGGATAGGCTTCAAAGATGGTACTATGGTTGGATAGGCCGCATAGTATGAAAGTAGGTTCTCCTTTGCTAGTGGTATGGATATTAATAAATGGTTGGGGATATGAAAAGACAAACACAGGAAACAACAACAAGCAATGCAATGAATCGCTTTCTATGTAAGAATAAAGACTTAAAATAATATCTTAGTACTTAGAAAAATATCTATATGCAAATCATTCAACAGGTTGCCAAATAGTAGATATTTCGCTAAACAATAGTTGTATAACAGGTTGCAGAATCAACAAAAAGATGAACTAAAAAAATGGTTGAGAGAATAAGGAAATGTACATTGTACACATCACAAAATTTGCATTCAAGACAAGATTAAATACATAAATATTTGATTAAGAGAACACAATTGTCATCAATATATATTTACTAGGTAGATAACTTTACAGTCAACTGCGCAGGTCCATCCCTTCTGTTGCTTCTATTCTTCTCCAAAAAATCAACACCCCTCTAAAACATACAAAAACTACATATTTATAAGAGTTGCAAAGGCTCTTGTCCATCTGGGACTGAGGATTAACTCTATACTACCAGTTGTAAAACAACCAATTAACTGAACTAAACACACGTTGGAGTATATCAAGGAATACTCTGATCTTGAATTAATCAAAACCGAGTGGTTCTTATCACAGAATACCACTGATTATGCTTGAAACTAAAAGGAACCATGCAATTAAACATCTGAAACAGATGCTACAATGAAATAATATTGATGCATGCGTTGGAGCGAACTGAGATCTAACAGAAATGAACAAGAGTGACAGAACTGAGTTTTGTATTGATCATGGCATGCACGCGCGTTGTTAGAGGCCACTGGAGACAACTAAAAGTGTGGCCATGTCTTTCCCCCGCTTATCTCTTGGAGAATAGAAGCAAGTCATGTTGTGATTTTCTGGAGTTTGGACGTGTAGTTTCCCCATTCCCGGTTTGGCACCCCTTTTTAAATCCTTCAAATATGAAATAAATGTGGGTGAGCCACTTCAGAAATCTAGCATTCGAAGGTTTTGGAGCGTAGAGGATGTGTATCCTCCGGAGGACAGAACCCCTTGAATTCATTAACCAACACTAATAACTTATTAACGTGATATTACCTTTAACCTTTAAACTTAATGACCTTGAGCTTTCGAAAGTTTGTCCCTTTGGAGAGTTCGGCCTATGCTGAGTTAAAAAACTTCTAAGGTGGTAGGGCCCGAAGTGACATGGTGCTATGATTTCACATGATGTCACGGTTGTTGACGTGTCACATAAGGTGAGTGACATGTGTCACTCAAAAATGAGCGGATCATGGGACCCCAATGACCAGAAATGAGTGCCATGTGCCAGGGCCAGATGGAAGCCATGTGTCGGTGTCAGATGGTTGCCACCTACCTTGACATATGAGTACCACGTGCCTCAGGACTTCGGGCTTCAGAAATTTTGGATTGGGAAGCATGAAGATCTCCAGAATTAGTACGAGCCCAAAGTGACGTGTCTAAGAAGGAGAGTGATGCGTTATTTGGCACTTCAGCGCTTCGTAGCTTCGGAGGCTTCGGCACTTCGACGTCTGGACACTTCGGAAGATTTGAACCAATGGAAAATTCATATGCCTGAAAGTTGAAGTCACTGAGTCATTCTTGTTAAACCCCGCACGAGTTTGAGACTCTGAATGTGCGAGAGCCATTGATCTACATCAACTGTTGGATCTCCACCATTGAATATTGGACATGTTTGTTTGGCTTAAATTCTAAGCCCAAAATGGACTGCTTTGATTTGTTGCCTTTTTTTGCGGAATATTACTAAGCTTACAAAGGACTTGTTGGACCTGGATGTCTCCTGCGCACACAAAATACTTGGTGGACTTGTTGCATGCTCAATTAGTGGAAAATATGATGACAAGTATTTCAAACTCAAACCAGAACATGAAATCACCCTTCAAGAAAGAGAAAAAAGATGGTGCAAAATAAGTAAAGACAAGCAGGGGTCATGAAGTTGAGTGATTAAATAATGGATAATAAGCTAAGCAAACAACCACAAAATTCAAAATGGTAAAGGAGGGAAAAGGGCAGGAGTGTAGACCTAGGTTACAACACTAATTATGACAAAGTAGGGGCCAAGATGACGAACTTGGAAGGACATGAAGTTTATGTGCCTGGTGCCACCGGAAAGGGCTCTGGTTACATATACTTCAAGGATATGAAATTCCTCCCCATCCTAAAAGAGTTATTCGATAAGTACCCTTAGGGTGAAGAACAAGAGGTGTAGGTATGTGATTTACAAGTGAATTGACACCAATCCATAGTATGGCTAAAGTAATGATAAGGATGGTATCTTGGAGAAAGTCGAGCGGCCCGTGAAGTAGGATATGTGAGGAAAAACACTAAGTAAGTGACAGAGCATCGAGTCCATGCACTAAATTATGAGAGGCACCGAAGAGTGATTTCCTCTATAAAGCACAACCTCCACAAAAATTTAATTGTGGAAGTTTCATACGTAATTTGTCAATTAAATTATGTCTCAATGCATTTTTATGTAACAATTGCTCCAGTGTGCTTTCAATCGCACTATTGCACTTTAAATAGTATAGCACACATGTATATTGTGTTTTTTCAAATCATGTTGATGTTTTTGTTTTTTGATTTATAAAATGTATTATAAGTATGCTAATGATTTCTCTGTTTTTAAATTAAATTAAGATTTATCACTCGTTACAATTTAGAGTTGTCATATAATGTTTAACTTTGGTTTTATGAAATTGTTTACTTCGGATTGTAATTGTGAAAAATTATAACTATTAATGTCATATAATGTTAAATTCTTCTTCAATGTGAATTGTTTAATTTCCAGCAACATACAATATGTTGATTAAACATGTTTACAAAGAAAAATTACTCTTATGAAATGTTATTTTCTCATTTATTTTGTTGATAAAATTATAATAATTGTTCATAATTACATTTATAATTGTTATATTTATGAGTATTGATGGTATACATAATTCCATATTGGGATGTTCTTTTTTTTCAAATATTATATTGGGATGACTTATGCCAAGTGTCATATTAGACTATAAAATGCACCTCGATATTAATAATAATAAAAAATTAATAAAGGTGTCAATAAAATCAATATGTTTTTTTAGTTTGTTAGCGAAAATGTCATTTTTTTTAAAATGGTTCTGTTAAAATTTTATTGCAAAAACATAGACATGTTTTTTAAATTATGATAAATGTTACATGAAAAATATTAAAAACAATAGGAAACAATTGTTGGACATTGGTTGTCATTGATTTCAACGAGTAGTGGATTGATGTCAACTGATATGATGGGTGTATTTGGAGAAGTCTCAAAAGTGGTCCCCTTATGGTGTAGCTTTAAGCATGGCCTTCACGAGAAGACGCTTTGAAGAAGTCTACAAGAAATCCATAAGTATGGTTATGGATCATGTAGTTGATAATGGAATTAGGTCATGAAGGACGGAGTAAATGAAGGTAACTCACTCATGGATGGATATTCCTCGTCATGTCATTTCTGTTGATAGCTGGTACACCATGTAGTTCCTCACAGTTGAGGATTTATGGCCTTGTGAAGTTAGAAGCCCCAAAGAATGGTCAAGAAGCCCCTAGTTTGTTACAAGTCTTTAATAAAAAGGTAAAGTTGTTGTAACAAGAAAGTTAAGAAGCTCCTAAGTTTAAGGAAAGAGGTTACCCAGCAAAAGTATAAATACACCTCAAAGAGTCATTCACGAGTACATTCACTCACTAATTCTATTGAATATATTCTAGTGAAATAGTTATCTTTTGGATAAGTTTGCGATAGTAAAATTTGAGGTAGTGAAGACTAAGTAGTACAAGAGTTTCGACATTGCAGTGGTGAGCGAGAATCTCTGAGGAAACCCTATTTTTGTTGATCCTCGCAGGTTAGACTACTAGTGTCCCGCGAGGCATCCTTGTGGATTGTAGTATCCATGTCAGGCGAGGCCCTGCGAGAGAGGATGTCTTAGTCTCGTGATGACAAGACAAATTTGGGAGAAATTTTGGTACCAGGTCCCTGAAAACAGAAGATAACTTACAGGTCAACATTGCAGTTTTTCAGGTCAGCTACAGAGGTATTGGTATGTTTGTGTACTTGTTGTAAATGTTATTATTGATTATGACGTGGTGAAAAATGGAGGCATGCTTGGCATATTGATGAGGGTTTGACACATGATTGAGGTACATCTTGGGTACTTGATTGAATAAGGTATTCTGGTATATTTGGTTTGGCATATGGAATGGTTTTTATGGTTCATATCTTTGAGATGATTGTTCATAGTTGAGGTATATACTTGATGTATGGTGACATATGCATGAGGGACATGCATTGGTTCTTCATTGATGATATGGTACAGGTCTATACTTTATTAATGCAATGGTATATGGTACATGTTTTATTCATGTTTGAAACATGGTACATGATTGGATACTTATCATTTATGTTGTAGTTGGTATATCTTATTGTTCATGATTCATGCATATATGTTGGTACACAATTGATGCATGGTATGGTACAAGTTCTAGTTGGTTGATGATTAGTTACATAGATAGTGACGAAGACTATGATAGGGTGGATAGAGTGACAGGTTGGATACAGTGACAGGGGTATGTGATAGTGCTAGTGACAGTGATAGTGGCAGTGATTGTGGTAGTGACAGTTGGTATACATTTATATTTCAAGGTGGAAAGATGGGGCAAGGAAAGGGGATTATATCCTCCTTTCGGTTGTAGCCATAGAACATATGGAGTTGGAGCTTCCTTCAGGTTGGATCCTGAGAATCAAGGGGTTGTAGACTCCTTTTGTTTGGAGCCAGAGAATTCAGGGAGTTGTAGCTTCCTTTATGTTGGAGCCTATAAATAAGAGGTCGCAGCCTCCTTCTAGTTGTAGCTAGAGAATTGAGAATTTGGTGCTTCCAATGAATGTATTCTCTTGATATATAAGAAAATCAATATGTGGTTTTCTCCCATTTGGGTTTCCACGTAAAGTCTGGTGTATTGTGTTTCTGTGGATGTTTATTATGCTTTGTTGATTTAAATTTCTCATGATATATTGATGATATATTGTTGATGATGTTAATGATTACATATTATGGTTAAAAGAGATAATAAAGTGCTCATATTGATTCAACACCCCCCCCCCCC
>ML803557.1:0-15122 GCA_009831015.1 Picea engelmannii | reverse complement strand
AATTTAACCAATGGAATGAGATCATGGAATACACTAAGATTGGATCACCAAGGTTTGATGGACATAACTATGCGTTTTGGAATAAAAGGATGCAAACCTTTTTACATGCACATGGATTTGATTTCTGGAAATCAGTAGTAGATGGATATGTAGCACCAACCACTCCCCCAACTGAAAAACATGGAAAGAATCTCAGCGAAAAAAAATCAAAGGTTAAAGGCACCATTTTGAGTAGTATGGATGATTCAATATTTGTCAAAGTTATGCATTGCAAGACCGCAAAGGATATTTGGGATAAAGTTCAAAATATTTATTAAGGAGATACCAAAGTTAAGGGAGCTAAGATTCAAACCCTTAGAGCTAAGTTTGAGCAACTGAAGATGAAGGAAGATGAAGAAATTACAACCTAATTTCTACGCATTGATGAAACAGTGAACACTATCATAGGACTGGGAGAAGAAGTTGATGAGTCATTGGTTGTTCAAAAGGTTCTAAAATCTCTACATATAATATTTGATCATAAGATATCATTTTTGGAAGAAAGAATAGATATTGACAATTTGAGCATTGACGAGTTACATGGAATATTCACATTTTATTAAAAGAGGATAGAACAAGAGAATCCAGTCACAAAGGAAGCAGTGTTCAAAGTATCCAAGAAGATGAAGAAGAAAAACAAGAAAAAACCAAAACCGGATTGCAAATGCAGCGACAATTCAGAGGAAGATGAAGAACTAGAAAACTCTGTAAGTAAGTTTAAAAGAGGAACCGTAAAGTACAAAAGTATGCTTCCATTGAAATGTTTTAATTGTGATGGTATTTGCCATTTTTATTCTAAATTCCCTTATTCTAATAATAAAGGTAGCGACAAAGAAGAAGATTATAATAAGAAAAAGACAGATCGAAAGGGAGACAAGAGAAGGAACAAAAACAAATTGTTCAAGAAAAAACTCTACTCAAAGGAAGACAGCTCTTCATCGACGAGGATGATGATAGTGACAATGGTTCAGAAACAATACTCTTCATGGTAGTAGAAGATGATGAAGAATATTCCAAATATTCTTAAGAAGAAGGCAAAGTCGATCTCATAATAGAACTAATCAGTTCCTTAGAAGAATTGGGGAAATAAAGAAAGAAAACTAAGTCACTAGAGTCAAAGTTAAAGAAGAAAGGATCTCAAAACTCCAACTCTGAATAAGTTGAGAAGATAATCACGAAGTTAAAGATCCAAGTAGAAGAAGATAGGAGGATTGAATAAACACTTATAGGTCATATAGAGGAAAAGGAGAATATGATTAAAAGCTTGGAAGTGGAAATAGTCACTCTAAGAAAATATCTACAGCAGCAGAATAGCACTAAAATCTTGGATAAGATCATCAGTAGTCAAAGGCCATACTATGACAGGTCTGAACTAGGATACAACCAGATGCAGATCAAGAAAGGCTCGGTCTCCAAGATGACATAACAAGAAGCAGAATAGAGCACCTATACAGAAATAGTCAGAGGCACTCAAGAAGAAAATCACAAAGGACCTGGACCACCTAGAACATTCAGAACACAGAACCAACAATCAGTATCCTCCCAAGAAGAAGAAGGTTTTAGAAGAGCGACACCATTCATAAGATTCCCTACATCTAGGTATCAAACTATTTTTCTTGGTTTATGTTATTCTTGTCATAACTTTGGTCACAAAGTTGAAAACTATAGAGTCTATAACAAAATAAAATATGAAGGCTATTCCAACATCAGTTATTCCATAAAGTCCCATGAAGCACATAACAAACATCACAACAATTTTGGTTCACTAAGTAATGAAATAGAGTGTTACAAGTGAAATAATTTTGGACACATGGCCAAATAATATAGATTGATTGTTCCTCCAACAAAACCAAAGCAGAACAACAATAGTCACAACCAAGAACCACAAAGGATATGGAGAAGGAAGCAAGATCAATTCAATATTGAAGAGCGCTCTCCTTCTTTACAAGCTCAACACAAGAAAAGTGGGTGGTATGTTGACAACAGTTGTTTGAAGCATATGGCGGGTGACAAGAACAATTTTCTAACACTAAATAAGGAACAATATGGATCAGTTTTGTTTCAAAATGATAAATCATCTAGAAACGTAGGAAGAGGCATAGTCAATCTTGGAAGAAAGGATTCCAAAGTATAAAATGGTCTACTAGTTGAATATATGAAGCACAATATTCTAAGTGTAAGTCAAATGTGTGATCAAGGACACAAACTTTTGTTTGACTCATAAAAATGTGAGATAAGGAAAGAAGGATCAGGAAAGTTAGTGGCTACATCTAGAATAACTCCAAACAACATATATGTCCTGAATAAAATTGTAAAAGAAAGATGTTTCTTAGGAAAAGAAAATGAAATTTGGCTTTGGAAAAGAAGGATGGGTCACATAAACTTTGATAACCTTGTCAAAATTAGTATAAAGGAATCAATGAAATAAATGCTCGAGATATCAAAGCTAGAAAACACTCTATGTGAGCATTTTCTACAAGGAAACAAAACCGAGACCAAGCTAAAAACCATTGGATATTGTACACGAAAAAACCATTGGATATTGTACACATTGACCTATGTGGACCTAAAATAATGAATGGACTAAATGGTGAGCAGTACTTCATGCTATTGGTTGATGGATACATAAGAATGACTACAATGTTTTTTCTCAGGAAGAATTCAGAGGCATTTGAACACTTCAAGATATATAAAGAGATGGTTGAAACAAAGATGGAATTGAAAATCAATTGTTTGAGATTAGACAATGGAGGAGAATTTACATCAAATGGATTCATGGACTTCTACAATGAACATGGAATAAAGAGACAGTTCTCCACATCTAGGACACCTTAGAAAAATGGAGTTGTTGAAAGGAAGAACATAACAGTACAAGAAATGGCTAAAACCATGTTGAAAGATTCCAACTTGAGTGACAATTTTGGGCACAAGTAGTACATAAAGTAGTTCACATCCTGAATAGAGGAATGCTCAGAGGTAATAGTGATAAGAATCCCTATGAGTTATGGAAAGGAATAACACCAAATGTGAAGCATTTCAGATGATTTTGAAGAAAATTTTATATCAAAAGAAAAGATGGCAGGCTTGGAAAATTCAACTCCCAAGTGGATAAGGGCATACTAGTTGGATATTCTAGAAAAAGAAAAGAATATAAATGCTTCAATCCAAGACTCAACAAAATTGTGAAAAGCATAAATGTAACGATTGACGAGACCGATGTACGGAAGGGCATAGTAGGAAGTAAAGATTCATAAGTGCAGGATGATGAGGAGGATCTGAAAGAAGATGAAGAAGAGAATCCAGAAGAAGATGAGCAGCAAATACCTCTTAATATACCTAACCAATGAGTAAAGAAAAATCATCCACCAGAACAGATTATTGGGAATAAATATGAAGGAGTTGAAACTAGAAGAAGAATACTTTCACCAGAACAACAACACTTAGCATTGTTATTCACAGTTGAACCAAGTAATTTTGAAGAGGCCGGCAAAGATGAAAATTGGATCAAGGCTATGGATGAAGAGTTAGATCAGATAGAGAAGAATGACATGGGAACTAGTTCCAAGAGCGAAGTACAATAATGTGATTGTTACAAAGTGGGTTTTTCGAAACAAGATAAATGAGGATGTACAGGTAACCAGAAATAAAGCAAGACTAGTATGCAAAGCATATACTCATATTGAAGGTATAGATTTTGAAGAGACCTTTGCACCAGTTTTTGGGATGGAAGAAATCGTATTGATATTAACTTATGCATGTTCCAAAATAATCAATCTATATAAAATGGATTTTAAGTCAACTTTTCTTAATGGAGAATTAGAAGAAGAGGTCTGTATAGAACAGTCAGAAGGATTTCTATTGTCAGAAAGGGAAGATTATGTTTGCAGGATGAAAAAGGTGTTGTATGGACTTAAGAATGCCTCCAGAGCATGTTATTCAAGATTGGAAAGGTATCTACAGCAACAAGGATTTAGGAATGGAAATGCAAACAACAATCTATACATAAAAGTGGATCAAGACAGTATATTGATAATTGAAGTTTATGTAGATGACATCATCTTCGGAAGTGATGATGACAGGATGAGTCAGAATTTTTCCAAAGATATGAAAAATGAGTTCAAATTTTTTTTGTTCGGTGAGTTGACTTTATTTTTGGGATTACAGATATGTCAGCGTGATAAAGGTATTTTCATCTCCCAAACCAAGTATATCATAGAAATTTTAAATAAATATGTTATGGAAGATTGCAAACCCATGATTACTCCTATGGAGACCAGTTGCAAGTTGAGAAAGGATAATGAATCGAAAGATGAAGATCAGAGACTCTATAGATCGATTATTGGTAGCCTGATCTATGTGACATCATTGAGACCGTATGTGATGCAAGAAGTTGGAAAAGTTGTGAGATTTCAAGAAAAACTAAAATAAGAACATGTTATGGCGGTAAAGAGAATATTCAAATATCTCAAGGCAACAGAATAATTTGTCTTATGGTATCCAAAAGGGAAAGATCTATCTTTTATCGCCTACACAGATGCAGATTCAGAAGGTATCATTAAAAATAGAAGAAGTACAAGTGGAGAAACCTTCTACTTGGGTGATTTTCTAGTATCATGGCTAAGCAAGAAACAATCTTCAATATATGTGTCCACAACATAAGTTGAATATATTGCAGCAGCAGCTTGTTGCACTCAATTTCTCTGGATGAATCAAACCTTGCAAGATATACAAGTGAGGTATGATTAGCCCATTTCAATACTCTGTGATAACACCAGTGCTATCAGTATCTCCAAGAATCCAGTGATGCATTCCAAGATGAAACACATTCCAATCAAGTATCACTTTCTATGGGAACAGGCTATAGAAAAGAACATAAAGCTAGAGTACATTGGGAAAAATTAACAAATTGCAGATATATTCACCAAAACTCTTCTGAGGGAGATCTTTGAATATATTTGATAGAAAATTGGAATATTTTATGCACCACATTTATTCACATGAATTCGGGAATAGTAACATAGGGGGAGAACAATGGAAGACTTGAAGAATACAAGCCAAGAATATTTTGAACGCTTTTCATATACTTCAAATTTTTACATGAGGAAGCACCATGAAGAGAAAGCAATGGCCTGTAGATAGGAGGAGCAGCCCCAAGGAGGATTACCCTTTTCCATGGATGCCAAAGGGGGAGAGAAAGAAAAGATGCATGCAAATGGAGAGAAAGAACATATGTATAGAGACAGGGGGAGCGATGGTCACAGGGGGAGAAATGATCACAGGGGGGGCATGAGTAGGATCATGAGTGTTCCCATGCCATCAGTGTTGCCATCAATGCCAAAGGGGGAGATTGTTGAAAAATAGGTTGTCATTGATGCCCACGATTAGTGGATTGATTTCAACTAATGTGATGAGTGTACTTGGAGAAGTCTCCAAAGTGGTCCTCTTATGGCATATCTCTAAGAATGACCCTCACGAGAAGATGCTTTGAAGAAGTCTACAAGAAATCCATAAGTATGATTATGGATCTCATAGTTGATCATGGAATTAGGTCATGAAGTATGGAGTAAATGAAGGTAACTCACTCATGGATGGATATTCCTCGTCATGTAATTTTTGGTCATAGGTGGTATGCCACGTAGTTCCTCATGGTTGAGGAGTTATGGCCTTGTGAAGTTAGAAGCCCCGAAGAATGGTTAAGAAGCCCTTAGTTCGTTACAAGTCTTTAATAAAACAGTAAAGTGGTTGTAAAAATAAATTTAAGAAGCCCCTAAGTTTAATGAAATAGGTTACCCAACAAAAGTATAAATACACCTCAAATATCCATTCACAAGTACATTCACTCACTAATTCTATTGAATATCTTCTAGTGAAATAGTGATCTTTTGGCTAAGTTTGTGATGGTAAAATCTTTATAACAACAACATTTTTATAATTGTTTTATAGATATTTGGAATTAATAAAAATATATCTATAAATGCATTGAATTCATCAAATAATAAAATTTATATAAAAATATATATTTTGAATCCATAGAAATAGATATATAAATGCATGCAATTTCATCAAAGATGAGTCTATGTAAGCTATTTAAAAATATTGTCAAAATGAAACACAATGATCAATGATTTGGAAATGATGAATTTAATTAATTGATTTATGCAATCTCAACCACCGCCATGTTTTTTAGGAAAAAACAAAATTTGACATAAACCCATTAGATAACATGGACATATAATACTTTCCCTCCTAAAAACATTAATTTTACATAATGTGCATGCATCCTATGACATTAGTGTTTTATGTAAATTCTACAATTATTAATATTCATTCTCATATTTTTTGTAATCATGTAATGAAAATCATTTTATTAATACATATGTCTTAAGAAATAACTAATATACAACTATCATTTGTCCTCCACAATTTATCCTAAGAGATCCTTAACTAGGTGATGCTTTCCATATTACCTTTGTGAGCCTATTTGATATTATATGGCCCTTTTCATCATGAATAATCCATAAAGAATCAAATTTAAGGGCAAAGCCATTGTTTTTCACATGTGGTCCATATTGGGCCCTTATACAATCCCTAGTGTGCAAGTCTTATAATGGATAAGGTTCATTATAAATTTCCCCTGTGATGGTTTCAAACCCAATGCATGACGGCCCATGAATTCTAAAATCCCGCTTCATGCCCTAACACATTTATTTTCACCCTCCAACCACGACCAAGGCCTTCAAATTGATCATTGGTGTGGAAAAACTCATAATGGTGCACATATCACATCCATGGGATAAATGTTCCTTTTATAGGGCCTATGTGGGTTTGGGGCCATATCTAGAGTCCATGAGACATTAAATCATATTTTATGTCCTATATTGGTGTTCCTCCTCATGCCATGTCTAGGGTCCCTAATACCCTTTTATGGAGCGAAAAAAGTTATAACATCACTATTATTATACTCATTCACCAAATATTCCCTTTAGAGGGAATGTATTTGGATCCTATGCATGGCTCATGAGCCCTAAGACTATCTTCCAGGACATATGATGTTGGTGTTATTTCTTGAACAATCATGTTGACACCTTTGTTTTTTTACCTTTCAATAGTCAATTTTAACTTATTAAAACATCATGAAATGGTTTATGGAATAAATAAAAGGGATCTTGCATGAAGTTGATGGTTAAAACATTAGCAATTGGGAATTTGGGAACATGATCTCGCATGAAAATGTACATTTTATTCAAAATGTGCACACATTCCTTTTAAAACACCCTTAATGCCTTTTGAACTAAAATGCAAACTACTATGAAGTTTGTCAAATGAGAATTAAAAACAAGAATTCATGCATTTCAGAAATGTGCATGCATTAATACTGGGAACACATTGTTTTTAACAAAAAAAACTATAAATTATATAAGATATTTCCACCCCTAAAATGTATTAAGAGTTATTTAGTAATTTGTCTATGATATTTTAACCTGACAACCATTTTTGTCATTATTTACATACTTGAAAATATCTTGAAGAGATATACAACTTTTATGTTATTAAGTTTTTGTGTTTCTTTATATGTATTTTCTTGTTTTCAAAATAATATAAAAATAAATCTTTTGACAAGAAAATGAATATTTGCAATTTTCTCACAACTTTTTTTCCCAACCTACATTTTTGTTGCTCTTTAGATAATTGGAAAGATCTTGAAGTGATCTACAACTTTGTTGGTATACACTTTTGTTGTGTCTATATAGATGTTTTTTTTGTTTTTTAAAAGAATAAAAAAATAATCTTTTGACAAATATGATACACGTTTAAAGGTTGTAATTTGTTATGCAATCATTTTAAATTAAATGTGACATTTAATAATGGGATTACTCCCTTAAAAATGACTCTCTATGAACCTTTTACTCCCTAATGAAAGCTCGAACTATCATATATTCCCTATAGAGAGAATGTATGGTCTTTGAGTGGGATATTAGTGCCATCATGAAGGTTTTGTGCACCAGGTATGGATCTCAAGCCCTTAACCATGGTCAAGTGAGGAAAACTAGGGGTGTATTCCCTATGTGAACCTTCTAAGTCTTGTGGGGTAGGAACAAGGCCCGTGAACCACCACTCAATTTCTATAAATAGTATTTTGGGCCTCTGAGTGGGAGATTAGTGCCATTAGGAGTTTTGCACTCAAGGGATGATTTGGGGTCGTTATCATGGTATGGGTAGGAATTCAAAGGAATTGGGACCCTAAATGAAGCTCTTAGGAACTGTTAGGAGGTTTTTCAAATGACGAATGGGTCTCAGAGAATTGACCATTGTAGCAAAAGGAAAACTAGGGAATTATGTTCTAAATGAAACGTATATGGCGCATGGGCCATGAACAAGGCTAGAAAACCACCGCATGACCCATCTAAATGGGATATGTGTCCCCCAAGTGAAATATAGTTGCTATTATCAATTTTTCTAATTATGAATCTCCTCGTAAGGAAATGTAAGTATTTGATTTCGTTAGTGAAGAGATTAATTAATTTGTTAAGGTTAAAATAATATTAAACTAAATTAATTTTATATTAATATTTTTAAATATTAAGCAACCTCAATAAATAAAATAAACAAAAGTTAATGTGTAGAAGTTATAGGGAGATTAGTTACCATCTTTGATGTAATGATTGTAACATGCAACCAACCAATTTATAAAACAAATGTTGAATTAAGAAATACATTTACATTAGTTCCGTTGAAAATCCAAAAACACAATTACTCAATCACCTTTTTCGTACGCCCCAATGGGATGTCTAAAGGTAGACTCAATGCAAGGCATTTTTTATGAGTGGTTGGTGGTCTACGAAAAGTATAGTTTATTAATAACTCATCACCAAGAGACAAACTATGTATTGCATGCATAACAACAAATCTAGATGTCTTCCTTTTCATAAATAATTCTTTTTCATTGGAGTGTTCCTCAAAGGAACAATTTGCAATAAATAATGAGGCCCTACAACTATTTATGAAACCTGCGATGTTCCCATGAGTTCGTGGATGACCGTCGATATATAACATTTTTTTCCTATTAAATTTTCCAGAAGCATAATCATTCATGCACATACTATACATGGAAATGTTATGTTTGTATTTGATAATATTCAAGTAATTAGACTGAGAATAAAGAGGACAAAAAAATGATATAAGTGTCATTGATTGTTTGGGATGAATGAATACATGTGAAAGGATAAACAACGCAATATTTGCAACATCTATTTTAGACTTGGAAACCATATAACTATTACCACAAAAAGAGAATCGGGTTCCAACATCAGGCACAGGCATGGACAACGACCAAGCACCATACAAAGCTTAGTTGTAACAGGTTTGGTATTTACTTTGCATATGGATAAGAAGAGGTAAGTCATTGCTACCTTCCAACAATTGAACAGACTTTGGTGTGTACTTGAAAACTTTTGTTCTTATCTCATACAACGTTTTTTTATCTCCTAGTAGTGATGTTTTGGGTAGTATTGATATCATACTTTGGCTCACTATAAGAACTCTTCGATGACACAATAAAAGAAGACAAGTCGGCCAATTTAGGATGAAATGTAGTTGATCTAGCTTGCGAATTTTCAAAAAAGGAGCATATAGAAGTGTTCCTTTGTGTCTTTTCTATATCACCTATTGGATTATTGACCGTAGTGGGAAGTATTAGACCATTTTTTGGGTAGAATTTAGAGGGAAGATTTATGGAAGAGACATCTACCACGAAAGACTTTGGAGTAGCTGGATTTTTTTGAAGAGCCAAATTTGGAAGGAATCTATAGGGCACATATAAATCTACAGAGAAGAAATTTCAGGTATGTGATTTCATTCCACTAATCATTTCAATCTTTCCTTATTTGATTCAAACTATTTTCAATGCATGTTAAAAAAATATAAGTGTTTCATAGTTACCTTCGGTATTGGAAGTTGTAACTTTCTTGTTCTTCTCTTTTTTTTAAAAATAGATTTTTATAGGGTTGTTTTTTAAGCAATGTAATTTTATAGGGTTTATTTAGTTTCATATGGGACATTTGGTATTCGTTGCAATGGTACCACTCATTGCATCCCAAACCCTGTTAACCCTATCATTGTAAGCAATTTTTTTGAAACTTTTCCATGGTACACGGTGTGCACTGTATAGGATAATTTCCCTGGTGCACATTGTACAGAGGTAGCAACCTAGTGCTCACTATATAGAAAAGCACATCAAGGTGCATATAACTGTGAAAAGCATCGATTGGTCAAAAAAATAAATACTATTGATTTTCGTTTCATATGTGTATGTGCTAGTGGTGCGCAATGACTAATAGTATGGATTGGTGCAAGTATATGTTTGACATAATAGTGCGCGTATATATTTGACGCACTTGTGTGTTATGTTTAATTAAGCGCATTGAAATACTAGATTGTATAAAAATTTCATAATTTCTATTTATGGTGATCTATTGTTTTATACAAGATGGATGATAGAAGTTCAAAGAAAACATCATATTGCAACGACCACAATGGTATCTCGTCCCAATAAGAGAGGGAGGAAAGTTCTTTAATTTTTATTAAAAAGTTAATATATTTGAAATATGTGTAAGTTTAAATTAATGATGTGTATTAGTTAATGTGTGTCAGGAAAAGAAAAAACTTGAAGAAAATCAATAAGATTGTTCACAATTTGAGTCTAAAAGAGCATAAAATCTTTATGGAAATGTTGCAAAGAGAGGAAACAACTGGATCGAAAGGTAATCAAGATTCATTTTTTCTTTGACTTTTACTAAAAATGAATTTCTTAACATTAATCACTAACAAGTTTTAAACACTCAATTTCACATTTTTTTAATGTTATGCAGGGATCGATATTGAGGGAATGAAATCTCAACCTCAGAAAACAAAAATTGTTCATAAGTTCATCTGGAGTGGTGCTTGAAGTTAATGAGAGGGGAAAATTGTTTTACGAAACTTTGATGGATATAGTGGAAACAATGTATAGACGTAATTTCCACTTACAATATAAAAATCAATCCAAAGACTCCAAGAATCAGGTTATGCGTACACTACAAAAAGCATTTATGGAGCCATGGTCAATGAGACCTGTGAGACTTGCAATAGAAAAAAATTACAATAACAAAAAAGAATCATATAAAAGGTATTATTACTAAACATGTTTTTCTATAATATGTTCCAATAATTACCAAATTAATTTTTTTTGCTATATTTACTTTCATGTCAATTTTTTAAAAAAATATTGTTCTTTTTTTGTTTTTCGAGAAGATTATGAAAATTCCAAGAAAAAAATGAGGGGAAATCCAATACATACTGGTAGGGATGTCCAAAAGAGAGTACAAGGATATGGTAAAATAAATTAACATAATTGCATCACAAGGGGATGCATCCCAATAACAACGTGCATCAGAGGTGTGTGATCATTCATTTATTCTTTTATGTACATCGAATTTATTTATCATATTAAATACCAATTTTTAATTATTTTGTTAAAGAAGAAAAAAAAATGGAACCCAATCAACACATAACACTGGACAACAAGGAAAAAAATGGTTGATCGCAAAGTTTGTGAGTACTTACATTTTCGACATTACTTAAGTTTGCATATTTGTTGTGATATTTATATTTAAATAATTAATTTACATTGATCCATGGATGTAGTCTAATAGGTGCTAACATACAAAGAAGATTCAACCAAATAATTGATAAACATTGGGTTAAGTGAGGGATGTGAGTATATGTTGAAGTATCAAGGTTTAATTGAACAACTTGTAAGTAGAATATTGTTTAACTTCCCTTGTTTTATAATTAATGGAACAATAAGAAACTTTTGTATTGATTATATCAACTATGCTTTGTCATGGCATATTAAACATGTAGGAAACAAAGTATGGATAGGAGCCAACATAAAATCTTTTGTTAACCGGAATGAGACAAGTCTTTGAAATGATGTTTATGGTTTATCAATCACTCGTTGCTATGGTACACTTTTTTATTTACACAATTATGTATATTATATTATATTATAAATGTAGATTTACTTATTACACTTTATTTCCATGTGTGTAGATGGAATATGACCAATTGGAAGATTATTTCACCATATCCAGCATCATTGCATCAAACTCACTTGGTCATAATACAAAGGATCCCTTAGAGGATATCTTCTTCCATTCTGATGAACACATTCTCAAGGCCATGATGGTACCAGACTACACATGGGATGACATGAACTATCATTCATTCTTCCTTTCACTGGATTCTTTCCTTCCCACCAACAACACCATTGTTTGTGTGGTGGAAACGAAAGACTTCATTCCTTCAGGGCATACAGATCGGTTCAAAAACCCAATTTCTACCCTAAATGCTTTTGAAGAGGACAATATGGACAACGTTTCTCCCACCCTCCAGGTGTACATTTCCATCAAACCTAGAATCATGGAGGAACTCACCCTCGGCGTTGCATGTTCCACTGAAGAAGTCCTTGCTTACAAATCTCCTTTTCAAGAATATCAAGACATTTTTTCTTGGTCATATACTGACATGCCTAACCTTGACTCTGTCATTGTCAAACATAGAATTGATACATGGCCCAATATTGCATGAGCTGGTAAAAAACAATGACCCGTGCATCCTTCCAAAGCATCAACTATCAAAGCCAAAATAGAAAAATTAAGTATTGTTAGGTTCATTTACCCCATTGCATACACCGCATGGATATCCAACCCCATCCTCATTAACAAAAAATAGGGCACCATATGAGTTTGCACTGAATTCAAACACCTCGATCAAGTGTGTCCCAAAAACAACTTCCCAACTCCTTTTACTGATCAGGTCATCGATGCATGCGTCGGCCATGAAGCATTTCCATTCATGGATGGATTTTCTAGCTACAACCATATTCAAATCCACCATGTTGATTAGTATAAGACATCATTCACTATCCCTTGGGGTACCTTCACATATCGTGTCATTCCCTTCAGAATAAAAAATGTTGGAGCCACCTTTCAATCCACAATTGCTTATTTCTTTCATGAACTTGTCCATATTATTCTCACATACTTGGACGATCTCACAACTTGCTCCAAGAAATGGTCCCAACATCTCGAGGATATAGAATCATCTTCCAATGATGTCGTCAATACAATATTCATCTAAACCCCCTCAAGTTCATTTTTTGTGTCACCGTAGGGTGACTACTCAGATTCATAGTATCCCAACAGGGCATCATCATGGACCCCCTCAAAGTCCAAGCCACCAGTGCCATCCCCCCTCCAAAAAACTTGTGCCAACTACAAATCCTTCAAGGCAAAGCTAACTTATTGTGTTTCTTTGTCCCTGATTACACATCTTGCTCTCATGACTTCTTACACCTCAAATGCATCCCATTTCAATGGGACCAACAAGCTCAACAATATTTTTAGGCATTAAAAGAAACCATGTCTCAAGCCTCTTTGATTAGTCCCCCCAACATTTACAAAGACTACATCTTGTACCTTTCTTCCTCAAAAGTATCAGTTGTAGGAGTCCTCGTCTAGCAAGGTAAATATGGGCATGATCATGTCATTTATTACATTATTAAAAACCTTTTATGGCCATATCTTAAGTACAACCATGAAGAAAAACTTGCCCTAATCATGGTCCTGGAAGTCCAGAATCTACGCCACTACATTTTTCTCCAAACCACCAAAGTAGTTCCAAACTCAAACCCCATGCAATACTTACTTAGTTGGTATCAGATCAATGGGAAATTTGTTAGGTAGATCGTGATTCTACAAGAGTATGATTTAGAGTTCACCACTCCTAAGAGAAATAAATCACTTTCTCTTGAAAAATTCATTACCGATTTACCTTCTATCACCTCTGACACTCTAGTCAACCAGAATTTCCTCGATGAACATTTATTCATCATTTCCTCTGATGACCCATGATGGTGACATCCTCATTTACTTTCGCACTCAAAAATTTGGCCCACATATCTCTCAGGATTATCGTTGTTGGATTTACCACCAATCCCCATGATATCTCTTCCTTGGATAGGTCCTCTCTCATCGAGGAGTGGATATTATTCTCCGTAAGTGCCTCACCCTAGATGAGGTAGAATGGGTCTTAAATGATTTCCATAGTGACACTTATGGTGGACACCTCTCGGGTATGGAAACTGCCTAGAAAGTTATTAGGGCCAAGTAATTCTGGCCCACCCTCTTTCATGACTGTATTCATGCAGTCAAGAGATGCACTAAGTCCCAAGTCTATATGCATAAAGTGTGTGCTCCATCGGCACCTTTACACCTAATCATTGTAGTATGCCCCTTTTGCAAGTGTGGCATCGACTTCATGACATGCACCCTCCTTCTAACAATGGCCACAAGTACATTTTCATGGAAGTTGACTATTTCACCAAATTGGTCGAAGTCATGCCTATCTTCAATAATACAGCAGACACCATTGCCCACTTCTTTTTCAACCATGTCATTTCTCACTTTGGATTTCCCTTACAGTTAGTCTTGAACCATGGAAAACATTTTGAAAATCAATAATTTTCAGAGTGTTGAGTTGTGAAAAAGGTACAAATATCCTCCTTATTTCTATGGTTTGTGATGAAATCTTGATTGACTTTTTCTGTTAATTAGGAATAATTAGGATAGAAAATGATTAAAATGTCTTCTAGAAATATTATTGAGTAATGTTATATAAATTCTAATATTCGGTTGGAATTTTTTTATTTTAGCACAGGAATGGATAAATATTGTCAAACCCAAGATAGTTAAGGAGATTTTGAAGATACGAAGACTATTGAAGATTGAAGACATGAGGCGCAAAGCAGTTTGGAGGAAGATTGATTCCATATTTTGTAAACCTTATAAATAGTAAAAGCAATCCTAAGGATCTCTCGATCCTCAGGAATGTTTAATTTACCCATATCATTGTAATATATAGAGGGTAATGAATGAGAGAAGAAGGGGAAGAATTATTTCTAAACATTCAGAACTCATAATTTATCTGCACAAGAAGTTTTTGTAGATATTGTACCAGTTATGGAATTAATAGAAGCTTTGAGC
>ML803556.1:247805-259197 GCA_009831015.1 Picea engelmannii | reverse complement strand
GAGCTCCACCCCAAGGCAAGGAATCCTAGGCTAGGCTGAGGTTACAGGGAAAACAACACAGGAATATCTGGAAGGATTCTTCCCAAAGATGCCATCTTACGCCCACTACTGCCAGACTCTCATTCCCCACATGCTTGTTCCACCCGGAAGTATACACCTTCACACGCACAGTCCATCGGTGCTAAACTCCCTCTCTGGGTCTTAGAAATAGGCCGTATCAGGAAGTCTCAGAGCCCATAGCTGGTGCTGGGCACTCTCTGGAAGAAACCACTTCCCAACAAACTCTTTCACCTGGAAAGAGTTTCTCATAGGCATGAAAACCTGCCTCTTCCAACCACAGTCGCCTCCCTCACCCGAAGAGAGGTCATACACAAGCTCAGCCCAAGCTTACTCTGGCCAGTATGCCACACGCAGTCCAGCACTACGTGGCTGCAATAGCCAATTGGGAAAAATAGACATGCGCTTCACCGGATAGTCTCACGGTTTTTGGTTTCGGGATTGTACGAGGGTACTCTTGCAGAGGTCGGACGGGTTCACCCTCAGACGGTCGGGTAGAATGGAGAAGATCCCCCTCACACAGTTCATCTTGGCTATTATATTTGCATGCACCAGGGTTGACACTTATCACCCTAGTAAATGCATGCGTTCCCATAACATGCATCCCTTTTGCACGTTTTCCCTTGCTAGGAACTTAGGATAAAAATAAAATACACATGTCTTTTGGGAAATAATATTAAAATATTATACCCAGGCTTAAGCCCCCTAGTCTTGGCCCCTAGGCTCAACACTTAGCCCCTTTTTTCCACCTTCCAGCCCCTAATCCCTTTCCCACTCTGTGGACGCTCAGTCCCCCTTCATTCATTCATCGTGGTCGGTCTGCACTTGGCGGTGTTTATATTTTATTAATCGATCTGCATACATACAAGTACATCAGCAAGCTCCTGGCCTTCAACACTTAGGCTCCCTGGCCTAACAAACACATAAGCCTACCAGCTTATACAAAACTTGGTTCACTAGCCTATAGAACATGTTTACAATTCATTTCATATATCATGATTGGCAACGGGGCTCGGCCTTGGGGACACTACAAAGAGGCTCTACAAGAAGTTCATTGAGTAGGCACAAGGAGTGTGCAGGAAGATTTTCTGAAAAATCTTCTAAGTCTGAAGTTGCATGAAGGCTCGGTCAAGCGCAAGAAGTGCACATAGGTGTGAACTTACTCCAATTTTACAAGCTCAGGAGGAGGAGCGACATCAACCATTGGATTAGCTACAAGGATTACGTCTGGACCATTAGACTGGAGTCAAGAACATTTGTGAAGCGTGCATAAAGGAGGATCAGATCCTAGCCATCGGATATGAGTGCGACGGACCAATAGTCGTTGGATCCAGGTAAGTGCACGGACTTCAAATTTATTTAAGTGCATAGGAGAGAGGACTCGACAAATTCTGCGGAAGTCCCGAAGTGAATCGGGACCATCCATCACCCAGAGGGACAGGTGACGGAAGATTTGGAAGTACCAGAGTAGATCTTGATCATTTATTGGGAAGAGCTACGTGGTAGCAGATTTTTAACTTCGGAGAAGAGACACTCCGGAGGAAATGAGGTGAGGCGCTTCGAAAATCCCCGAAGCCCGAAGTAGCGGAGAATATCTCAGTCGTCTGTCAGTTGCAGACACGTGGCAGGAGATTCTGCATCCCAAAGGAGCGAGTGCAGAAGAGATGGGAGAACTCATGAAGTCGTCGGGAGTCAAAGAAGATCTAGGTCGTTGATCCTGCAGGGACGGGTTTCACTAGATCAAAGAATTTGGAAGTTTGACACTTCGGAGGATTCACAGCATGGAGATTTTGGGCGAAAATTGGTCGAAGACGAAATAGATATGAGTCACCCATTGGAAAAGGATGTGTGGCGTAATATATGTCACTCCGAGAGAAAGAGGAGCAGAGGAGCGTTGACTAGAAGTCGTCTAGAGTGGGAATAAGGGACGAATCTTGACCGTTGATCGAGGTGAGCATGTGGCACTCAATCCGTAGCTCCAGGTATGAATCACTCTATGGAAAAGCATGTTTGGAATGCTCGGAACTCCCGAAGTCGGAGTCCCTAAGTGAATTACAGTCATTTGTTGTCAGAGGAGTGAGAGTCGTAGATCTTGTTCGGGTGATTTTGTCGGTCCGGAGTTCGGGGAAAAAGGAGTTAGCTGCACTCAAAAATGTCGAAGCCCGAAGTCGTGAAGGGGGCAAGCCAAAGGTTATATCCCATGGTCATAAGGAAAAGGGGCCTAATAGAGTATCTAGCACTCGTCATTTATAGTTACAAGAAGCATCGGAGAAAGGGTGTGCGGGTGAAACAAGCCTGTGTGGGTAACAACAAGGGACCTGTGTGAATTAAATTTTGGATCTAGAAGAGGCCCTAAGAGATAATTTGGCTCAAGTGTTTGTATATCCTTGACTGGGAGGTCGTGCAGCCCCTAGGAGGGAGGGGTCTTGCATCAAGTGGTATCAGAGCCTAGGAAAAGGTTTTGTCTGATACCATCAAGTGGTATCAGAGCCACAGATTTGATTTTTGTAGGAAGGAGGAGACAAAGGAGATAGTATCATACCATCAAGTGGTATCAGAGCTTAATTTCATTTGTAAACAATAGATGAAGGAGGAGACAGAGTGTTGATTCTCTGTAAAAGATTGCTTGAAAGTATGCAACAGTCAGTAGACAGCCAGGTGGGTTGAGGGAAAGAGAAAATTTCTACTAAAGGCCATAAGTGTGGTCGAAGAGAAGACCGCCAACATATGTGTAAAGCAGAGATGGAAGAGATCAAAGAATAAATGGAGAGGCTAACGCTGATGATGCAGCAAAAATCCCAAGTGCACTGGAAGTATGAATGGCCCATGAAGTGGAAAGTAAAGTGGCATGTCCAGAATTTTTTTTCCAGGAGGCAGAAACAAGTGTTGAAAAGGTGGTTGAGGCATATTGAAGACCTTAGTGAAATAGAGGAGATGGTTTGCATCTTTGAACCGAAAGTTGGGGACAACCTGAGTGAGGAGGAAGTGAGATCAGTTGATCTCATAAACTGCCAAGAGGGTAGAGATGAATTTTCAAATTGCCAAGTGGGCAATGAGATGAGATCAATGGAGGATCTCATAAATTGTCGGGAGGGAAGAGATGAAGATTCATATTGTCAAGTGGGCAATGAGAGGAAATCATTTGAATATCTCATAGACTTCCAGGAGAGTAGGAGTGAAATCCCAATTTTCCAGGTGGGCAAGGGAGATAAAATGAGATTGTCTGCGAGTCTCAAGAAATCAGCTAGGAGTTCGGATCAACAAGGATTGATGATGGAGGAGAATCAAGGTGTGTTCTAATAATTGGGGGAATAAGAATATTTTTGCTAACTAGCCAAGAAGAGGCTAGCATATGTGTTGCAGATGCAACAAAAGGACATCCAGTTGTGACTGTCATGGAGGAGATGGAGCAGATACCTAATTCTTCCCTAGAAGAAGAAGAGGATCATACAGTTAAGATGCTCACTTAGTGGGAGCAAGAGTTGGAGATGTTGGAAGATTCGTTGAACAGACCAGAACCATAAGGAGGCTTCCAAGAGATAGTCATGCAGATTGGAGCAAAATGCCAGCATGAGGATCAGCTAGAGGAAGTTGGAGTTGTACAAGCGGGAGAACTAGAAGAAGTTGATCTGTCAGAGGAGATAGATGAGAAGCGGCTTAGTAAGGATCCTGCAGAACTGTAAGTTGCGGTAAAGTGGAAATTCAAGGCCACGGGAGATGAATATAGCATGGGAAAAAAATATTAATTTCCCTTATATCAACATGAGGAAGTGCAGTAGAGAAGACTGCATAAGGAAATATAGCCAATAGAGCAGTTGGAAGAGGTGATAGAGGAGATTAGAGAGATGATGTTGAGATCAACACAGGAGATTGTCAGTAAGGAAAGGTTGAGAAGAAGAGAACCTGCATCAGTAGTAGGGAAGCAGCAACAGCAACAAAGCAGAGGAGCAGGTGGATAGAGCCAGAGAGAAGTTTGGGATCCAGGAGGATTTCAACAACAGAGTAGAGGAGCTCATGAGAGGGATCTCATGATTTCCACAGCAGTGGAGTATGATGCAGGAGAATCATTTCCACCTAAACATGTTCCGTATATTCATCACATCAGCGCACATTCAAGAATGGAGAGAGGCGTCAACCCTCTCATTTTTCCCTTGAATTTAAAAAATTCAATGTATTTTAAAGAAATTAAATGTTGTAACACTGAGCAGATCCGAGTCATTGCCTTTGTATATGCTATATATATAGTCACCTTTAATGGTTGACGGTAGGTTTATCTAGGTCTGATTTGGACTAGATTTCAATTTATTGTAATCAGCCTAAGTAGATAGGCATTTTGATGGTGATTAGACACCACTAGTGTAGTTTGGAGGGAAGGCTCAATGAGCCCCTCTTGTATAAATCATTGTAGTGTATGCCCAGCAGAGGATGTTGAAAGTTTATAGAAAATCATTGTAAGCCAAGGGAAGAAGAGTCGAGACTCTGTTGTAGTCTGAGCCTGCACATATTGTAATTGACATTCATGTTAATACAAAGAGAGCAGTTTTTCATGCATAAGATTCTGTGTGTGTTTTGTGTATGTTTATGAATGTTGTCAATGTGTATTCAAATGTTGTAGATGTATGAATAGGTTCCATCTGCAGGGTTAAGATATAATTCACTATCTGTCTGTGAGTTTTTTGGGTTATTTTGGGTTCTTTTAGGATAAGTGCAAGGAGTGCACGACAGATTATTGATAACTCTATGAGCCAGTGCAAGGAGTGCACATCTGAATTTCAAATCGAATTTAGAGGAGAACGTGCCAGGAGGGCACACCATAATAGTTTACAGACTCAGGAAGAGCCTTAAGGTTACTGAACACCTTGGAGGAGAAACTATGCAGAGAAGGCATAGAAGACAAAGTTGTTGAACACCTTGTAGAGCTCTGTCAGGTGGGAATTGAGCAGGTGCAAGTGTGCACAAGAGAATTCTCTTCAAGTTCATAGAGAAGAGTGTCAAGGAGAAGACACCACATATTTTTTGAACACTCTGTAGGCTCAGCAAGGAGTGCTTTGAGCAGGTTCAAAGAGTGCATAGAACCAACACGTTCTGAAGTGTTGGAGGAAATCAAGGAAAACCAGAGTTATTGAACACTCTGAGGAAGCTCTGCAAGGAGTGAATTGAGCGAGCGCAATGAGTGCGCGAGAAATATTTTTTAGTTCTGTGAGAAGATTTCCAAGTGAAGACACACCAGAGTTATTGAACACTCTGGGGAAGAGGTTTTCAAGTGTGCTTTGATCAAGTGTAAGGAGTGCACATAGACAATACTTATCTAAAGTATTGGTAAATTTTTGGAGAACCAGAGTTGTTGAACACTCTAGGGAAGAAGATTTGCAAGGAGTGCAGGGAGTGAGCACAAGTGTGCACTAGGAGACAGTCAACTTTTTAGACTATAGGGAGAGGCTCTGCAAGGAGTGCATTGAGTAGGCACAAGGAGTGTGTAGGAAGATTTTTTGAAAAATATTCTAAGTTTGAATTTGTCTGAAGGCTCGGTCGAGTGCAAGGAGTGCGTGTAGGTGTGAACTTAATCCAAGTTCAGAAGCTCAGGAGGAGGAGTGGCAGCAGCCGTTGGATTAGCTGCAAGGAGTATGTCTGGATCGTTAGACCAGAGTCAAGAACAAGCGTGAAGCGTGCAGAAAGGATGAACGGATCCTATCCATTGGATTTGAGCGCAACATACCAACATCTGTTGGATCCAGGTAAGTGCATGGACTTCAAATTTCTTTAAGTGCACAGGAGAGCGAACTCGTCGAAGTTTGCGAAAGTCCCAAAGTGAGTCGGGACCGTCTATCATCCAAAGGGACAAGTGAGGGAATATCTGGAAGTACCGGAGCACATCCTAACCGTTGATCGGGAAGAGCTATGTGGAAGAAAATTGTTAACTTGGGAGAAGATCCACTCCAGAGGAAATGAGGTGAGGTGTTTCGAAAATCCCCGAAGCCCGAAGTAGCGGAGAAGATCTCAGTCATCCGTCAGTTGGAGACACGTGGCAGGATATCCTGCATCCCAGAGGAGTGAGTGCATAAGAGTTGGGAGAACTCCTGAAGTCATTGGGATCTGAAGCAAATCTGGGTCGTTGATCCTGCAGGGACGGGTGTCACTAGATCATAGACTTTGGAGGTTTGACACTTCGAAGGATTCACAACGTGGAGAGTTTGGGAAAAAATTGGCTGAAGATGAAATAGATATGAGTCGCTCGTTGGTAAAAGGACGCGTGGAGGAAGATTTGTCACTCTAGGAGAAAGAGGAGCAGAGGAGCGTTGACTAGAAGTCGTCCGGAGTGGGAATATGGGATGAATATTGAACATTGATCGATGTGAGCACGTGGCGCTCGATCCGTAGCTTCAGGTATGAATCACTCTGGGGAAAAGGGTGTTTGGAACGCTCAGAACTCTCGAAGTTGGAGTCCCAAAGTGAATTATAGTCATTTTTTTTCAAAGGAGCGAGAGTAGTAGATCTTGTTTAGGTGATTTCGTCAGTCCAGAGTTCATGGAAAAAGGAGTCAGTTGCACTCAAAACCGTCGAAGCCGAAAGTCGCAAAGGGGGTGATACAAAGGTTATAGATCGTTTTCATAAGAAAGAGGGGCCTAGAAGAGGAGATAACGCTCATCATTTAGAGTTACTAGAAGCACCAGAGAAAGGGCGTGCGGGTGAAACAAGCATGTGTGGGTAACAACAAGGAACCTGTGTGAATTAAAGTTTGGGTCTAGTAGAGGCCCAAAGAGATAATTCGACTCAAGTATTTAAAGATCCTTGACTGGGAGGTCACGCAAACCCTAGGAGGGAGGGTTCATGCATCACATGCTCAAAGGTCTCAAAGCATGCTCTCAAAAATAGTCAACTCTTATTGTTTGAAAAATGGTTAATTCTAGCATTATTTCAAAATTCCATGTTATTTAAGCCTTTAAGGATGCCTCTTGTGTAGTTCATCCAGATTTCCAGTTAGTTTTGGCCAAACACCAGGTCTTTGAAATTCCCTAAGGACTACCACCCTCACATGGAGAGTGTGATCATCGTATCGTGTTTCTCCCAAGTAGCCTATGAACCAATGTGCACCGATATCATCATCCTTTTCCCAAAATAATGAAATAAAAAATATTTTCCAAGAGCTATTGGCTGCAAGTATCATTTGTCCTAGTACCAAACCCTACTCTTATCCAATAGTCATGGTTCTTAAAAAGAAGGAACCTAGCATGTGTCTTGATTTTCAAGCTCTTAACAATTTAATCATTAAAGATAAATTTACAATTCCAGTCATTGATGATATTTTATCACCAAATTCACATGAAGTATATATTCTAGAGACCACTTGATGCCCTCATGAAGGTCATTACAATTTTTTGGTGATATATTTTTGTATTTGTAAAGCACCTTCCACTTTTTAGAGCCTCATGAACCACATATTTTGACCCCTTCTATTCCATTTTCTCTTTGTCTTCTTTAATAACATCTTAGTCTACAACAAAACTTGGGTAGCCCATGTGGCACATGTAGATCGGGTCTTACAACTCCTTTGTAATTACCAACTATTCATCAAACATTCTAAATTTATTGTGTTTCAAAAGTGGAATATTTGGGACACATTATTAGTGGGGAGGGTGTGCTCTTTGATCCTAAGAAAGTTGAGACGATGATATATTGGCCTTGTCACAAGACACTCAAAATTTTACGTGAATTTATTCACCTCACAAGTTATTACAAGGAGTTTGTCCAGAACTATGGTAAAAATGAAACTCCACTCACCACCTTGCTCAAAACAATGCCTTCAGTTTGAATGAGGCCAACCAGGATTTTCAAACTTTAAAAGATGCTATGTACTAACCCAATACTCACCCTACCCGACTTCAATAAGAATTTTTCCAATAAGAAATTATGTGATAAAAACTTGGGAAAATCCACCTACGAGAAGTAAATATTGGTTATTATTCATGTAGTTGGTATGTGACATCCTCACTTGATTAGGTGTCATTTCTAGGTCAAAACTAACCATCACATCTTGAAATATTTCCTTGAATATGAGTCACCCATTGGAAAACTAAACGTGAGCATCATTTTCACAACTACATTATCCAAGAAGTTTTTATCCAATGGGAGGATACATGAATTGAAGATACTACAAGGGAACTAGCAAAGATTCTTCACCAATTTCCTGATCTTCAGCCTTGAATACAACCTTTATTTTCAAGGGGGAGGGCATGTTAGGGTCCCACCCTAACTCCCCTAGTTACTTACTGTATCAGGTCCATATTTATTAAATAAGGCCCATGAGGTAGTAGAGTGTGAAATCAATAAATTTAAGTGGCCTCATTAAATAAGGTCCACTAGATAATGGTTGAGGCCTCAATAATATAGGTCCACTAGGTGGTTAGGGTTTTTGTCAATTAGAAACTATATATAGTAGTAGAAGCTATGTAATTAGTTTCCAAGTGAATATTATTGTATTTGGAGCTTTTCTTGGTTGTGTAATGCCCCTCCTTTACTAAATCTATTTGGCATAAAATAAGGAGATTAACCCTAGATTTGTTGTGTTTGTGGGATTTAACTCTATAGATATGGTGGATATTTGTACTTGTGATGTGTGGAATGGTTTCTAAGGATGTTTTTTTATGCATTCTCGATTATCAAGTAGGCAGTTGTGTAACATAATGATGACATGATTTCTTATTGTGATGTATTAATGAATAATAGCTTGGATGGTATAATTTAATAATATGTTGATAGATGATTACTAATTCTATTATGCAAGAATGAACTAGGACAGGTTGTCAAAACCTATAGGGCTGCTAGGTGGAGTTGACTAAATAAGAGGAAGGTTGTGAAATAAAAACTAAATGATGCAAAAGATTAATGAAACCAATAGAATTTTGTTTGGTGTTATGTTTGATTACAATTCATATCTATATGCATATGTTATGATATGATTTCATTTGATTTTAGTGGTGCAAGTAATGGATCATTTGAAGAATGAAACAAATGCATACGCTTGTCTTGGAGAACTTCAAGGTGGGACTCTGACAGTAAAAACCACATAGGATGAATGGAATATAAAATGATCAAAATTTGATTAGTCTAGACTTACAAATTATTATGTCTAAACCTTGAGAGACAATGGAAGTCCACTTGCAAAACTATGGACTTGTTAAGGGTAACATTTCACTTAAAGTTGATTCAATTATATTATACTTTGATGTATTTGATATGTGTGGGTGAATATTTGTGCATGGTCCAGGGTGAAGCTTTGCCAACTTGCCAATAGATGGTTGTGGGCCATAACCAATGAATCATCAATAGAGGCATCAAGTCTCTCTTTTCAAAACATATGTGATAATTATGATTAAGGGGTATGTAGTGAGTTGGGATGACCTTTTTGGGTTGTTATATTCTTTGCAGTGAAATTAGAGGTGGATCAAATCACAATAAAAGTCGAAGGTCGAGTTTATTCAACTGGGTAAAGTCGAAGTCAAAGGTCGAGGTGGTTTGACATGGTAAAGACGTCAACAACAAGTCCAACAGGTCGACAGTGGGAGTGTGGAAACCAACTGAATATCGAATGAAGGCCGACTGGTAGTCGACGGGTAATCCGACTTGGTAGTCGATTATAAAAAAATCTTGAGATTTGTGGGATTTGTATCCAATGATCTGCATGGATCTATAACCATTTTTGGGTGCCTTTTCTTTATGGTTTTTCTTTCTATAAAGCCTACAAAGAATGCGTGTTGTAAGGATTTAAAACCTAATCAATGAATCTTGAATCTTTAGATGATGAATGGCTAACAGCCAAGAGTCTGGAATTTAGAGGTTGTTGTGTTGACTATTTTGGTTGGTTTTCATTGATGTCAACCCCTGAAGAAAGTCTGGTAGCGAATTCTGGTAGCACAAAGGTTTGGGTAATGGACCCAAGTTTGTTTGATGTATAATGGTATGATTTTTAATATATTTGAAGGTAATACTACTCTAGATGGATAGTACATGTTATGCCATTTCAGTTGGTATATGTAACGTCACATAACTCCTCACGGTTAGAGAGCTATGGCCATGTGAAGTTGGATAACCCTCATGAGTCATCTAGAAGCCCCAAAAGGTCAAAGTAGTCAAAGTGGTTGCAAAGAAGAAATTATTTAAATAATAAAGTGAAGTGATGAGTGTACTATAAGTCAAAGTGGATTCAAAAAAAATTATTTAAATAATAAAGTTAATGGATAAATTACTAAGTGGACAAGTGGTTAGAAGTGGGTTGGCCATAAAATAAGGAAAGTGGTTTAAGATCGTTAGAAGGTAACCCCTTGAGGAAGCTACATAAAAGTATAAATAAGAGGCAAGGGTCTCTCATTTAATTACACTTGAGCATATTGAATATCTACAAGTGACTGAGGTAACCAAAGGATATCTAAGGCAAATTTCAGAGGGAAGTTGTAGTAAAGAAGGTCGAAATTAAAGGGAGGATAAATTATTTTGATGATTCTTTCTAAGGTGTGTTATTTATAGGTCATCTCACCATTTTCGCAATAATTTTTTTCCTAGAATGATTCAGACCACAAAATATAGAGGTTGATGAGGAAACATATCCAAGTATCTGTGATAAACATTTCATCTTGTGGTTCATTGTATTTTTGTAGTTACACTCCGTGGAAAATAGGGTTTGTGGCTAGTTTTGAAACTAGTCTAAAACAGTTGTTTCGGGTAAAAATGTCATAACTTCTTCATAAAAGATCCAAATTCAGTAAGACCAAATGTATTGGTTAGAGTACAGTCTTTAGTATTATGTGTAGCATTTTCATATATATACAGCAAATATTTTGTGCAGGGCATTTTCTAAAATTTTGATCTCTAGAATAAGCCAGAATTCAGCAAGGTGTGTCATTTTTTCTATAACTCCTTTTCTGGGAGGTTCCAAGAAGTGAAACCTGGAGAAATTGTAGACAAGACACTGAAGAACATAGTGTACTATTTTTAGACCTTTATTCATTACAGGTACATAGTTATGATTATTTCAAGTTAGGGTTGTTGACTAATCCAAAACTTGTCATGTGAGACTAAAGTAAAATTTGATGAAAATGCTAGTCTCTTGTTAAGGAAGGTTTGTAGGTATGTGATCATATACACTAGGTCTATTACAGAGTTAAAATTCAGATTTGGATGATGAAATTGATGACTGTTTTTGGTTGAGGTACATGTTGGGTACATGGTTGAGACAAGTAGTTGATGAGTTGACACATACATGAGGTGTATAGTTGATGATGTTGGTACATCTTGATGAGTCATAGTTTATGTGTATTTGATGCATGATTGGTACATATTT
>ML803556.1:203460-246165 GCA_009831015.1 Picea engelmannii | reverse complement strand
TGCACTCCTTGCACTTGCTCAAATCACACTTGCAGAGATCTTCCCCATAATGTTCAATAACTCTGGTGTGTCTTCACTTGGAAATCTTCTCACAGAACTCGAAACAGATTTCTCGCACACTCCTTGCGCTTTCTCAATGCACTCCTTGCAGAGCTTCCTCATAGTGTTCAATAACTCTGGTTTTCCTTGATTTCCTCCAACAATTTAGAACGTGTTCGTTCTGTGCACTCTTTGCACCTGCTCAAAGCACTCCTTGTTGAGCCTACAAAGTGTTCAACAACTCTGTGGTGTCTTCTCCTTGACACTCTTCTCTTCGAAATCGAAGAGAATTCTCTTGTGCACACTTGCACCTGCTCAATGCCCAACTGACAGAGCTCTACAGAGTGTTCAACAACTCTGTCTTACCTGCCTTATCTGCACAGTTTCTCCTCCAATGTGTTCAGTAACCTTGAGTCTCTTCTCGAGTTTGTAAACTATTCTGGTGTGCCCTCGTGACACATTCTCCTCTGAATTCGATTTGAAATTCAGATGCACATTCCTTGCACTAGCTCACAGATTTCTCAATACTCCATCGTGCACTCCTTGCACTTATCCTAAAATAACCTAGAATAACCCAACAAACTCACAAAAAGATAGTGAATTCTATCTTAACCCTGTAGATGGAACCTATTCATACATTTACTACATTTGAATACACATTGTCAACATTCATAAACATACACAAAACACACACATAATATTATGCAGGAAAAGCTGTTCTCTTTGTATTACCATGAATGTCAATTACAATATGTGAAGGCTCAGACTACAACAGAGTCTCGAATCTTCTTCCCTTAGCTTACAATGATTTTCTATCAACTTTAAACAACCTCTGTTGGGCATACGCTACAATGATTTATACAAGAGGGGCTAATCGAGCCTTCCCTCCAAACTACACTAGTGGTGTCTAATCACCATCAAAATGCCTATCTACCGAGGCTTATTACAATAAACAAAAATCTAGTCCGAATCAGATCTAGATCAATCTACCGTCAGGCATTAAAGGTGAGTCTATCTACAACCTGTACAAAGTCAATGACTCGTCTTTGCTCATCCTTACAACATTTAATTGCTTTAAATTACATTGAAATTTTTATATTCAAGGGAAAAATGAGAGGGCTGGAGCCTCTCTCCCTTCTTGAATGCGCTCTGATGTGCTGAATAGTTGGCGCATGCTTAGGTGGAAAGGATTCTTCTGCATTATCATGTAGCAATGTCCATCCTTCTTGAAACTCATGTACAATTCTAGGAAATCCATGGTGATGGGGCCTAATGTTCTCAACTATTTAACACCCAAATCAATATCACAACTATCCATTTCAACGAAAAACGTGTGAGATTTTAGGGAATAATCACCCATTTAAAGTTTCACATTTTTACACCAACAACCATATTTCATAGATCCCCCATTAGCAATCATAATCTAAAAATTGTTAATGGCATGGGTATACCAATGCGTTTCTTTGGAAATGCGACGATGAATGAAATTATTGATGGTGTTGCTATCAATTAAGACAATCATGACCTTTTGATGCTTGATATAGGCAACCAACATTAACATATGAGGAGAGACAATATTGGTCAAAGCATGAAAATAGATTTGGGGTTCTTCATGCTATTGGTTAGGAAGATGAACTTTCTCAGTGGGGGGAGTGACTTCCTCCCAAGTCTTTCCATTAACTTCATCATTAGAAATTTCCTCAGAATTGATCATAAATAATTTGTGTTTCTTACATTTATGTCCATGAGCATATTTGTCATCATAGTTGTAGCATAATCAACTTGTGGACTATGAGTGGTAGCATAGGTTTTTGAGGAGTAACCACATTTGGGTGTGGACATGGAACAAAGTTGGGGAATTTGGATTGGGAATATGATACAACTTGTGAACCACAAGTAAACTTAGAGGCCTCCAACCTAGTAGCAAGGTGGTTCATCTCCACTTGGGATTTCATTTCCTCCTTGAGACCATTCATAAAGCATTGCTTAAAAAAATCACCAGTTAAATTCTCTGTTCTAACAAACAAACATCAAAAGCATCAATATATTCTCCCACGATTCCTATTTGATGCAATTTGGTAAGCTCGACTGAAAAAAAATCCTGGATAAAGCGGGAAAACATGGATTTCACAAATTGCTTCCATGTACTAAACCTTGAAGAACCTTTCTTATGCCATTTCCATCATTGCTAATGTTCCCTATCCAAATTTAGGACATTTATGCAGAGTTTCAATAGGTCATATACTATGGAATGAAGGGAAAATTAGTTCTTCATTTGATCAACTCAACTTGTTGTATCTGACCCATTAAACTTATTTAGATCAATATTAGGGAAGCAAGGCATCATATTGTGAGAATGATAAGAAAATCACTGGTCATTATTGTATCCTTCTTCCTCTTCAATGTGTTTACCCTTATGAGCCTCTTCACTTAAGATAATTCCACCCTCATCATGCTTTCCCTCCAACAATCTTATCAAAATAAAGGCCTACTTTCACAACGAGGGAATACATGATGGCCTCGATTGTGTTAATTGACTAAGTGAGCACGATGATGGACTCAGAGAGAGATCAAACTATTTTTTTTATGTCCTCCATGGATGACATTTGCGAGTGTGTCATGGGACCACGAGGCCCACCAGAGCTATCCCAACATGATCAATGTCCCAAGAAGAACCTATGGAGATGGGTCACAAGCAATGCCACTGGCTAGTCCACAATAAAATATTTACTGGAGAGTGACACCACAACGATCAATGCCACACAAGGAGTATTTTGAGATAGGTCTCTTTCAAAAATATTGATAGACCCCATAATTTTTTTTAATTAATTAATTGTTATTAATTTTTAATCTAGTGGGAGTACTATTCCCTTCTAAGTAATATCGTGCTATTGAAATTTTCAAATTCATGATATGAAAAATTATGTAGGAATTTCACTACCTACTATAGAAGCGAGGGTTTATAGAGATAATATAGGGTTTACAAGGTCCTAAGGACACAAGTTTCAAGTGCTATAGTTCTATGATATACGAGAGGGTTTCCAATAATAATACTTGACTAAATATTTCAAGACACCAACTAAGGTGGATATACGACACCCTTATCCATACACTACTTGAATCCCTGGTATGAAAGAGTAATCTCCCCGAGTGTTGTGCTCAGTTTACTATAGAAAAAAGATGATTGATAGGATTATGTAAGGTTGGATTTAGGTGCGCCTAGGGGTTTTTTGAGATACTCGAGGTCATGTGGAAGACATAGTTGTGTATAGTGCTATATGGTGTAGTACTAATTGAAGGGGTACCAACATAGGTTACAAGGGTGTCCAACCAGGTGATGCCACTTGTATTTCTACATGTAGTCTTCCCCAACCACTAGTTTACCCATTGAATGATAAATCCCTATGTTATTTAAAGATGTTGAAACACATCTCTAGCCTAATTTTTTCCCTAAAATTTGAACACATGTTGGCACATGAAAGTGCTCTAATACCACTTGTGTTGTTCCTTGTTAGTTTAAACACAACATTGAGAGGAAAAATAGACATGAATATAGTGCGAAAGGTAAACAAACATAACTAATATTAAGAGATAACTACACAAAAAACCTTTATTGATATTCAAAATTGAGAGCAATGTTCACTTTCCTTTTAGAGGGGGCAACCTCCAACTGAGTAGAGCTCCAAATACAATAATATTCACTTGGAAACCTATTATACAACTCCTACTACTATGTATAGTTTCTAATTGAGAAAAACCCTAACCACCTACTAGACCTCGAGTAATGAGGCCTCAACCACTAACTAGTGGACCTTCTTTAATGAGACCACTTACATTTAATCATGAGATGTTGCTATACTAATGGGAAAATGTAGCTATGTTGGGTATGATATTTGTGCAATATTTTGTACATAGAAATACGATTTGCTATTGACAATTCACACCGGTGTGTTACACATTAGTAAGTAGTGAAATTTTATTTATTACATATTGATTTTTCTTAAGAACCAATGGAAGTTCTCTATGCATGATTCAATGTTGAAAATTTCTTTGAAAAACAATTTAATGGATACATTTTCTCCGTTCTTTTTGGCTACTATCTCTTTAAATATTGAAATTGATATGGGCATATGATTTTATTCCTAGACACTTTGAGTACACAATTATGAATTTGATTTAAAAACAAGTTTGTTTTGTTTTGTTTTATTTTGGGTTATTGAAATTGCTCCATAGACCACCCAATAATTATATGCCATGTTTCAAAATTGAATTGCTTTCAAGAAAGTTAGACATTGCAAAGGAAGGGTGTTGTCTTGACAACTACCCATGTTCCTTACTCTTGACTAACTTATTTACCAAATTCATTGCTTTTGCAATGGGAGCTCTTATTAAGTTGTTGTTTAAGTTCATCGAAGAATCTATCAATGGCTCACTCTATTATTTATAATTATCGAAGAATCTATCAATGGCTCACTCTATTATTTATAATTATATTGAATTCAAGCCCATAATTACATTGAATTCAAGTCCATAGAGTGGGCATGATTCTTAATAATTATACTTATATATTAGTTAGTTGATTTCATGATTTCTTGTTGCCTTGAAAGATATTTGCAAATAGAGAATTTAGTAAAACTTCTTTTAAGTGACTTGTAATTAGTATTAAAAAATTAGTTATTGGTTTTGATCTTTTAAAAAAATCATAAGAATTAAGTTGGATTAGCGTGGCACTAAATGTACTATTTGTGGGAAATGTGAAGGAATATGAACTAGGAATCTAAGAAGTCTTGGAAGACTCATCAAACATTACATCATTGTATATACATATATATATGTATCATATCTTTAATAAAATGCTCTCCATGCTTATCTAAATGGTGTGACCGTATCAGAGCCTATTGTTCTTAGCCAATTGAATTATGGGAGTTATCCATAGCTGAGTCATCCATAGGCGTTTTTCATTGCAGTCTGCCCTCTTTCTTTCTGCCTGCCTGCCTGAGTCCGCGCCCCCATGCTTGCAAATCTGTCTTTCCAGTCTGCCTTCTTCATCTTTATTCGTGCCCATCTGCATCCTCATCTCTGCACAGACGTTACTGTAAAAATAAACGACCAATTTCTTTGTTAGAATTCTCATTTTCCCGCTCAGAATTCAATTCTCTCTCTGCGCGCAGGTGTTAGGGTTTGTGGAGAGAGATCACCATCGTTGTTGTTCGAGAATAAATATTCACCCTTGATTGAGATTTATCTCCCCACAACGGGACACAGTGGTTAAAAAAAAGGTTCGCAATATCGCAATAGAAACATTGTGAACTGAGAGCGTGTCATCGTAAGAATGATTGTTCATTTTGGTGCGTTTCATGGCATAAAGAACGAAGGAGATCCTGCCTTGAGAGGCCAAGATATAATCGAGCTTGCTCGTTGATTCTCTCTACATAGTTTGGCGCGCGATTCGATCAGAAACCTAAACCTAATTTCTATTACACCAGAAATGTAGTATGTTATCCCTATTCGCCCTCTAATTGCTTGAGTCGTTATCATTTTTTCTCGCTCACCTCTCTCCTTATGCAGCCCGAAAGCCATAAACCTAGTCTGCATATACAGGCTCTCTTCACATGTGAGATACGTTCTTCACACCTGAGATACAGGCTCACACTTGCTCGTGGAGATACGGGCCGACTTCTCCTGTAGAGCCTCTGTTTGCCCCTCGACTTCCTCGACCTGTAGTTTTCCTTGCCCGTCGATACTTACATGATCACTCCTGACCTGACACTGCTAACATACCTCTTAGACTGGTATTCTCTAGTATTCTTTCGCGGTGGTATCTACGTCATTTGCTGAGCCCTGGTGATCATATCCATAACTTGGTACAGTTCCGGGAGTAGCAGAGTCGACAACTATTGCAGCTGATTGAATAAACCTTGCTCTTACCTACTGGAGCAGCAGAGTCGACCTCTAGTCCCTTTGTTTGTAAGGGTCCGAGTGTACTTTACTTAAACATATGTGAGAAACCCTTCACTCCAATCGAGGTGCAGATACCTTTGCATGGATGTGATGTTTTTTGTTTATACAACATCGATTGCCTTTCCTTAAACATGTGCGATTACATTTTCCCATCACTCAAATAAATGTGACTTCAGTCACGTTAACAGGTGCAAGTGCCCTTCATTGCAAGAAGTTTTTGACAACTTGTAAGATCGCCCATGGTAGCCAATTCCAAGCAAGATTATGCAACGTATCCTTTGTGTGGTTTATCATTGTAACATGAAGGATGATATCATGTTACTTGAGCAAAAGAATCTTCGACAACATTATGAACTAGTCCCAGAACCTTTCTTTTGAAGATGAAGAAGGTGATGATGCCAATTCAGATCAACAACGAATGCAACAACCACTCAGTGAATGAAACAACTTCATATTCAAGTACAATTCAACTTTCTCTTTCCAATCGAATCATAAGACCTTGGGAAGAAATCAAAATCAATAAGCACATAACTGATATTGGATATGAAAATGACATCACCTTTCATAATACGGATTGCACCAAACCGATCTAGTTCCAGAGTGATGGACTCTTTCAAGGAAGTTCACATTCACTTGCTCCAGTTCAAGAGCAGATTTCGATATGTCAACATTGTCAGCGAATTGGCCACATGGAAGATCAATGCTTCGATCTTCATCCTTGCAAGCATTGTGGATAGCACAATCATCCTTCAGATAAGTGTTTCAAATGCAAGACAAATGCAAGAGTAAAGAAACTATGGGTGGATCCCTTCTTGGCGATGGTCATCAATAGCCAAGAAGATATGTCATTCATACCGACGAATTCACTCTCGGGTATTGACACATCTTGCAGTGGACATACTTTCATCTTCTCACCCTGTACCTCACAAGGGGGAACAACATCATCGATTGATAGTCAGGCTTTTAGTTTCAAAGTCTTATGTCAAGCAATAACAAGCGAGGGTGACAAGAAAACATGATTGGTTTGTGGTTTTCCTTAAACCACCACTTAGCAGAAGACTTACAACTTCTTCTAGACAATGGTTTGTGGTTTCCTTTAAACCTCCACTTGGTAGAAGACTTTCGACTTCTTCTAAATCACGGTTTATGGTCATCTTTAAACCAGCGTTCGAGAGCATTTCCAATTAGCAAAAGACACCAGCTTCAACTTCTAGTTATCTTAGGAAATGCTTCGAGAACCATTGAGTCTAGAGCAGGGTTCCAGAGTTTGTGGTCATCCTTAAACCACGAGATTGGTTTGTGGTCTTCCTTAAACCACCATCATCATTTGGTTTATGGTCATCCCAAAACCACTAGATTCAAAGAGCACATTCAACCATCAACAATTGCACACTTTCATATTTCAGCTACCCACTTTCAAATATCAACTCTCACCTTAGACTCACATACAACCCTTCGAATTAAGGGGGGGGGAATGTTGGAAACTTAATTTGTTAGGGTTACCAATGTGAAGGAATATGAATTGTTACCAGATATGAACGGTCATTAGGATTCCAATGGACAAATATCATTAATAAAATACAAATACACTAATAAAATGGAAGACAAATACACTACATACAAATACAAAGGTCACGTCATTGTATATATGTGTATCATATCATTAATAAAATGCATTACATGTTTATCTAAATCATGTGTCCAACACTATTGGTTATTGGTTTTGATCTTATAAAAATTCATAAAAGTTAAGTTAGATTAAAGTGAAACTACATTAACATTTGACCATCTTACAAATTTACATTTGACCATCTTACAAATTTAGAGATACCCCTCTCCATGATTAAGTAGATTAAAATAAAGTGGCATTATATTAAAATTTGGATCAACAATTAATTTGATAAAGTAGATTAAAATGAAGTGGCACTACATTAACATTTGGATCAACTTCTTATCTTAGAGATATCCTTTTCCATGGTCAAGTAGAGTAAAATGAAGTATTCACTGTAAAACCTAAATGATAATGAAATAAAGCTAAGAATGAAATAAGTAGCCTCAAAAGTTACTGTAAAACCTAAATGATAATGAAATAAAGCTAAGGATGAAATAAGTAGCCTCAAAAGTTAGTTCAATTGATCTATAGCAAGATGTGACTTTATCATAGTTGTTGTTGGTCATGATTCAAGTTCCCTGATTGTGTTACAAGACCCCATAATACAAAATAATAACTTTATATACTTTAAAAACAAATATCAAATAGGAACAAAAATGATTTAAGTGAGGCCACTCATGGATAGGACGCATGAGACGAGCAAAGTAATCAATAAAAAAGCAAAAGATAGGGACCATAGTAGATTCTGAGAGGCAAGCTTGCATGGACGATGAGATTAATACTTTGGCCAAACCCTAGATAGAATATTGCATACAGTGTTAAAATGGATGAATAATTGCAACGTACGAATATGCCAACTCAGAACATGTGAATAATTTGTACAAATGTAATACAATTTTTGTAAAGGAATTCCAGGCACGGAATGAAATAAATAAAAGAAAAGATGCTCAAACGCTTTTATAATCAATGCGTGGGTAAGAGGGATTCCAGGCACGGAATGAAATAAATAAAAGAAAAGATGCTCAAACGCTTTTATAATCAATGCGTGGGTAAGAGGTAGAGATATGAAGGTGAAGAGAATTTCATCATTTTCTCAGGCTGCAACAACAGCATCTTGTGAAAGCAATTAGAGAAGATCGAGACCATGGAGAAGTCTCCATCGCTGCAGGAGCGTATAGAGATCTCGGGAAAGTCTCCGTTGCTGCAGGAGCAGATCGCAAGCTTGCAGAGGCTTCTATCGTTGCGTGGTGACATAAAGCCTCCATCGCTACAGGAGCTTATGGAGATCCTGGGAAAGCCTCCGTTGCTGCAGGAGCAGATCGTGGTCTTGCAGAGGCTTCTATCGTTGCGTGGCGGCATACGACCTCCATCGCCACAGGAGCTTATGGAGATCTTGGAAAAGCCTCCATCGCCGCAGCAGCAGATCGCGATCTTGCAGAGGCTTCTATCACGGCGTGGTGAGTTGAAACTTCCGCCGCAGCGTGGGGAGATAAAAGGGAAGATATTCAGAAGCGCCGTGCATGCTGTGTTGTTTGTGGGGCGCCTTAAATCTTTGCCAAAATCGACTATCAGAAGATTTCTGCCGCCGGTCAGAAGGAGGTATAGCCGAGCCTGAGATTCAACGGGTGCAGTCCCGAAGGCGAGTACTGCATGACTCAATCTAATCTGTCACAGAATTCAAAATTATTAATATAAATTTGTTTTTCACAACCATTCAAACTAAACTACACTCAATTGATTGATCGTTATTTTATTTATATGATAAAATTTTATAAGTTTCTTATAATTCTCCTTTTTCTATAAATTTAAAAATGATTTCCTATATATTAATATTTTTTTAAATTTATCCTTTTCTATATTTATATAACTTGTATATATAAAAAAGTTTCTTTTGATTTTATTTTTTTTAAATAACTTAAACGTGTCAATATTAAAAATCATATACACATGAATAGTAAAAATTATAAAATTAATTCACTTTCATTATATTTAATATGGACATTTTATAGTCTCGGGGTGTAGAAGAGGAGTTGGTGATGGGATATGCTCTTAAGTCACTACTTTATGTAACAATATTAAAAATCATAGACATATGAATAGTAAAAATTATAAAATTTATTCACTCTCTTTATATTTAATATGGACATTTTATAGCCTCGGGGTGTAGAAGAGGAGTTGGTGATGGTATATGCTTTTAAGTCATTACTTTATGTAAAGTTATTAATCTACTAATTGCTGATTTAAAAAAAATAAAAAATGAATATTTTATATTCAATATTAGTATATGAATAAAAAGTGTATAAAAACATAAATAAGTTGAAATTTTTTAGAAAAATAAAATTTTATATATATATATATATATATATATATATATATATATAACAAATTGAGTTATACCAAATAGCATTCATCTTCGTATGGATATTTGTATATATAATTTTTTTTTTTAATTCAAATTTTTAATTAAAAAAAATTTCAATCCTAATTTCCTCAATTCATGATCTTTTCTTCTTCCTTATATATTTTTCAGGAGATTTTGCTATTGAAGATGGAGATTAAGGAAAATGGTTAATGATACTTTTCTTAATCAAGGAAATTCTTCTTTTTCTTTCTTCTTATTGTACTTGTTCTTTATTTTGTTTTAAATATACTCTTATGTTTGTGTTTTTTTTTTTCTTATATAGATTAAATGGATGTCATTAATATGGAAAACCATCCTAGTACTTCTCCACATTACTAAGTCTCGCTCAGGGAATCAAAAGAGTCAAACCCGAACCTGTGACCAACAACAAACATGAAAACTCACGTCTTACTTTAAATACAACATGGGAAACCCTCCAAGTGCTATCCCACATTACGAGATCTCGCCCCAGGAAAATCAAGAGAATCGAACCCAAACTTGTGACTAACAACAAACATGAAAACTCATCTCTAGCTCTAAACCAACTTACTAACCCTCAAGACTAATGCCATTTGCTTATACATATGATAAACATAAAACGAATTTTAAATCTATTTTTTTAATTGATTTCCTGAGATGAAAAGGTCTATAATAACTTGAAGGGATTGAGGACCTCTTGAAAGGATTGAGGAGAAGGCTCGATTACATTCCTTCAAGGATTAGCCTTCCCTCTTTCTCTTGATACAGATCCTTCCCTTAGGATTGGAACGACTTTCCCTTAAGAGTTAGCCCAACTGCCCTTATGGGTTAGCTCACGGTGGGTCTGTGGCCTCCCTTACGGGTCAGCCCATCATTGCCTTGAGGTTTGACTTACAACTACTTTAGGGAAGTCTTTGTGGTCACGATTGGGATGGCTTAAAAGTTAATTCCATAATGGGTTGCCCACGACCTTCCCATTGTGGGTTAGCCATGCAACCCCTCCAATCATTTTTTAAAACAATTTTCCTTTCATTTTTTTTTGATTCCATCATTGCTTTATTTTTTACACCAAATTAAATCTTATGGTTTTAATTTGATCAAGGAATTTGTACTTATTGCACATTTGAAATTTAGATAGAAGGGTTTATATATATATATATATATATATAAATTCAAAGTATCAACTAGTGTTAATGTAAATTTCAACATTTGAAAGTCCATTTTGTTCTCTATAAATGTGTTAAAAAAATATTGAAATAAAATTTGATTTGAGGGATTGAATATCATCATCTAATATAAACCTCAATAATAAATTTTCCAGATTACTAATGTCTCACATTTAGCATATCCCCACTATAAAATTATTAAAAAATTGAATTTTTGAGATCCTATTTTCAACAAAGAGAATGAGAAGTAATTTTAGCACCATCAACTCAACACAATTATTCGTACCTTTACAAGACCTACCTTAAATTTATAATAAATTTTCCAGATTATTAATGTCTCACATTTAGCATATCCCCACTATAAAATTATTAAAAAATTGAATTTTTGAAATCCTATTTTCAACAAAGAGAATGAGAAGTAATTTTAGCACCATCAACTCAACACAATTATTCGTACCTTTACAAGACCTACCTTAAATTTTATGATAGGAGTATCGCTCATATGAATGACTATTCTAGCCCTACATAAAGGAGGGTCTCCTTGAAAAGCTTCCTCAAAATAAGCCCAAGCTATGCTCCTACAATTTGTTCCCATAATCCACCTCATTGAATTTTCTGTTTGGGATTGTTTAAAACCGTCAAGGATGGATTTGCTTGGAAAATTGTGCACGTGCACATACATACAATTTTTTTAGTTTTAATTACAAAATTTAGGGTTCTTTACTTTGTGAACAATTGTAGGTCTACATGTTTGGTTTGTGCATTTACTTTAACTTGTAGATCTAGATCTAGGTTATGGATTTAATTTTTATTGCAATTCTAGTGTATGGGTGTGGCTTATGAAAGGAATATGTTGCATGTAAAGAGATTTAGGTTCAAATCCTAGCATTTATCATTTTGTTAAGCTATTTATTATTTATTATATTTTGTTTTTAATTTTTCTTAAATCAAAGATATGAATGGTGAAATGGTCCACATGCCCTTAGGTTTGAACCTTGATATGAAGGATTCGAAGGGAGAGTCATTCGGGAAGAATAATGTTCCTTCATGATGGTCTTTCCAGAGAAATATTAACAAGGTTGAAAGCTAGAGGTTTAGTTCCGACAAGATACATGCAACAAAATTTAGAATGTTTAGTGCTACTTCTGTTGTGTCTCCATCGGGCAGGGGGAGTCATATCGCTCCCAAGGGGCCTTTGTTCATAGCCAAGGCCATAGAGGCATATGTTTTCCTATGAATTCTAGGTAGAGCCAAATGGAGGTTTCATGGAAAATAGATTATTTGACCCATGGAGGGACATTTCCATAGGGATTGTCCCAAGTCATGACCCATGTTAGTTTAAAGAGAATGGAAAGTTAATATAGAGTAGTATTAGGTTAGCCATTGAATCCATGCAATGATGAAAGAACACCAAGTCGAACATTAGGTCACTATCTTGGAGTCAACTACTATGGTAAATAATTTCCATAATTTTATTTTGTTTGATCCTAGTGTTACAAACAATTTTATTTCTCCTTTATCTTCAATCATATGTGGGTGGTAGCTTATGGACCCCATGATTTTAAACTAGTTGAAATGGCATCTGGGGTAAATTAGTCCATAGCTCTTGTTCTAGAGATTTTTCAAGTAGACCATGGGGTTTATATAACCCATCTATAGAAAAACATTGTGTAACATCCCAAGGCCGAGCCCCTGCTGAATTGTAATTATGTTTATAGGCTGGTGAGCCAAGTGTTTATAAGTTGTGAGGCTTATGTGAATATTAGGCCAAAGAGCCTAGATGCTAAGGCTTGTGAGCCTATTTTTGTATATGTAAATACTCATATCATTAATAAAATACATCGTTGTGTGTAGACCGATCATGAAGAAATATTTATGGGGGACTAAGCTCCACTAGGTAGGGAAAGGGAAGGGGCTAAGAGGCTAGGAAAAGGGCTAAGCTAGAGAGTTTATCTCTAAGGGAATAATATTATATTATTATTAACTAAAGAGTAAGGTTTGGGAAATAACTAAAGTTATCCTAATTTCTTGTGGGAAGGGAACGAACGATAAGTGGAGATCATGCAACTTCATGAAGACAGGTGTTCCATTTGGGACATGGATTTTATGTGGGGAAATCAATTCGTTGGGGGTTCACTTTGCCATCCTTTCCATGCTTTCCACGCACTCATGGATTCACGCACTGAGCCTTCTCCCATCATTGAACCTCCTCCATCGTCGTCCTTTGTAACTTGCATGCACCCGTACTTGTGTGATCATGTACCCTACCTGAAGGTTTTCTGTTGCTGCCAACATCTGTTCCATACTTGAGCTATGTTGTTGCCATCATCCATAACCATTGAATTGGGAGTTGGACAAAAGAATCGAGTTGTCAAGCCTTTGGGTTTGAAGAGGCAGGTTTTCAGGCCCGTTGATTGAAGAAGCAGGTTGTCAAGCCCGTGAGAAACTCTCTCCAAGTGAGAGAGGTTACTGGGGAAGTGATTTTCCTATAGGGAGCCTCACGACAGTTGTAGTGTTATGAGACTTCTCGTTCGACCTGTTGTTGAAGCCTTGGAAGGGGAGTGGGGCAGCCGAAGGACTGTCGAGTAGAGAAGGGGCCCACCCCCTGGGGTGGGACATGCATGTGGAGAATGAGAGAATATAAGATGTGGACGTGAGTGGACTCCTGGGGACATAATCCTTCCTGGATACTTGTAACCTCAGCCTAGCCTAGAATTCCCTTTACCCTGGGTGGAGTTTAATCCCAGCTCAGGGGTGACCCACTGTTGATAGCTTGAAGCAGCGGGGTCTAAGGCTGGTAGGTTCATGGAAGGTCTGAATGCAATTGGTGGCCTTCTTAAACATATACATACTCTTTATATATGCTTAATTACATGTTGTATGTTACACATGTATTCATTTACTGTATGTTTCTACATCATTATGTGTATGTTAATAGGAAGTAGATGTTTGTTTTTAATTATTAAATATGATATTTCCACAAAAGAAAGTGAGTCTTTCGGTAAGTCACAAAATGGTATCAGAACTTGAACAAAGCAGAATTGTGGTAGCATGCCCCATATTGGGAGGCTGGGGGATGTTACATTTTGGTATCAGAGCCCATGATTTCAACACTGAACCTGGACAGGCCATGTATGAGTAAAGGGAAGTTACAAAGTGCTATAAGGGAAATGAGAGAGAACCTGGGTGGTAATGGAAAGCTAAGGAGGAGTGGCAGAGCAGTTATCACAACAATTGTGGTTGATAACCATGAGATTGAATTTGAGTCATAGGATTTGCATGGGGGGAGGGAGACCCTTCCCAGTAATCATATCTGGAAAAGATGCACGACAGTTAACCTCCAAATTATTTCGACAAAGTTTACGTTCTATTGAGAAAAGGGGCCAAAGCCCGAAGTTCCAAAGTCCTGGAGTGATTTTAAACCATAGATCGTCCAGGAGGAGGAGAGTCATGGATTTTTCCCCGAGTAGTTTGGAGGTTCGACATTCTGGGAGAAGCGAATCCTCAAGTTTCCAGGAGGGAAATCTCCCGAAGTCTCGAACTCTGGAGTTAATCTGGATCGTTCATGTTTGAGGACACATGTCCACAGATCAACCTATTTGGGAATTCAATGTTTGAGGGAGTTGTGGTGTAGTGTGGAGAAGTCTCCCGAAGTCCCAGAGTCCCTGAATCTGGAACCAATCCAGACTGTCCATTTCCAGGGACACGTGTCCACAGATTAAGCAATGATAATAATTTTGGTAGTCCGGGGGTTGTGTGGTGTTCAACAACGAAATCCTCTGAAGCTTGAAGCTCTGAAGTCCCGGGGCACCAGAGTGACATGGACTTGTTTGAAAGTTTGACATTTGAGAGTTATAAGGTGTGTTGGAGTGGAATCTCCTGAAGCTCGAAGTGGCGAAGTCTCGAAGCACCGTATATGATGTGGCATGATGATCACGTCACCTAGGGTGACATGGACCTACCCTAAGTCTGCCACGTGTCACTTTCTTTTGTAATTTTGGTAGGCCCTTAGTACCAATTGGGACCCAACATGTGTCACTCGATAGTGGGGCCATGTGTCACCACCTTGATTGATGACAACATAGCTAAGTGGATCCCGGAGGGTTCTGAAGTTCAGAAATTCAGCTCTCCGAGGAAATGTTGGAAGGATTTGAAAAATCCTCCGAAGCCCGAAGCTCCGAAGCACTGGAGTTCCAAAGATCCGAAGGTGTACTGCACAATGGGTTCGCTAGTTCGGCGGTTTGAGGGTTTTGTGATGTGCGGAAGGAGAATCCGTTGAAGCCCGAAGTCCCGGAGTGACGTGTCCTGCTGATGTCACCAAGGGTGATGTGGACACACTAGATGCTTGCTATGTGTCACCGTGTTCCATGCTCTTCAAAGACTGTTCATGTTAGTTAGAACTTGACATGTGTCACCCCTCGGATTGAGTCATGTGTCCTCTTATTGTATTCTTCCACGTAGCACCCTCGTTGGTTCTCAATTACTGACGAAGACTCCGAGAGTTCACCAATTCGACGTTCGAAAGGAATGGAGTTGCAGGTTTCTTTGAGCCGAGAGTTCCGGAGGGTCGGAGTTAATCTCGACCATTGATCGGGAGAGGAACATGGAGAAATTCCATATCAGTAATTGGTGAGATCATGACCATCAGATCCATGAGGAATAAATCAAAATGACGGGAATGATTGCAGAAATCCAAAGGTAAATTAATGAGTGGGCTATTTCACATCCCACAATCAACCGAGATCATAGATCTCTATCGGGAGGAAGATCAACGATGGACATTGATTTTCGCTCCATTGCACATATTCCATTTCAGAAATCCAAAGGAAAATTAACGAGAGGGATATTTCACATCCCACAATCAACCGGGATCGTAGATCTCCATTAGGATGGAAGATCAATGGTGGGCATTGATTTCTGCTCCATCGCACATCTTTCCATTGCGGGAGTCAGGGTTGTTGTTAAACCATGAGCATGTTCAAGGTCCATAATCAACCAGTATCGTCAATCTTAAAGTGATCGACAGATCAATGTTTTTTGTTCTAGTTTCGGGATAATTGGAGTATGAGGTTGTAAGAACCTCTGAAGTGCAAAGCTCCAGAGAGCCAGTCCGAGAGTTCACCAGTTCGACATTCAGGGAGAAATTAATGAGGAAGGGTAAGAAACCTCTGAAGCCCGAAGTTCTAGAACCCCAAAGTACCGTAGCTTCGAACAAGAACCTATCAGTTAACACTTGATCACAGCTCATGGTCACATGAAATTGGGTGCCAAAGAAAAGGGGCTAATTCCCGGAAAACAATTTTAAAGAAAGAAAGGGATTAGGAAGAAAGTCATGGGGTTTTGATTTTTCAGACCCAAATAAAAAGTGGTAAAGAAGGTTTGGGACAACAGAACATAACTATTCACGCAAAAAAGGGGACTGATTAGACAATTACTTAGAAAATCAGAGGAAATAAGTTTTATAGGTTATTGAACCAAAATGGTTCATGTTTTTATAAAATTGTTGAATCAATTAGTTTGACAAGGTTTTGTTGGCTGCACATTTTGCAGAATTAACAACAAATTGGTCAGATCGAAATCAACACAGAGTGTAGAAGGATGGAATATACACATGGGGCTTACAGTTAGGCATATGAGATCAAAGGAATGGATGCCCAATTGCGTATTGAAGGAACAAAATCCAAGGGACATGGGGAGGAAAAAGATGAAAACTTAAATATGGAAGAAACCATTAGAAATTTTCAGAAAGATGTCTAGAGTCACAAGGATGATAATGAAAGGCTTATGAAATCCAAGGAGCAAAATGAAGACTTCAATATGAATTTAATGCAGATCCTGGACAAAATTTAAAAGAAATTCGATAAGGAGAGTGTCTCCAACAAATCAGGAAGCCACAGTTCCCCTGATGAGAAAAGAAGAACAAGGAGTAGTAGCAGGCATCCCCAAAACTCCCAAAGACATTCCAATAGGAGAGCACATAGGATCTCAAGTCCATCTCCTGTCAGGAAGCATCATAATAGGTATGGGGTGGATGAACTACGAGGAAAATGAAAAAAATCAAACCTCCTTCTTTTGATGGTGAACACAAGAAGGATGAAGATGGTAAGACTTGGCTGCTAGGCATGAGGAAATACTTCCAATTGCATAACTATTCTTCTCATACATAAGGAATAATTTCTATCTACCAACTTAAAGGAAAGGAATCCATGCGGTGGGACCATCTTTTGCAGACACAATGCATTAAAGAGAAGAATGTTACATGGAATGAATTCAAAAAGCATTTTGAGAAGAAATACTTAACCAAGAGGTATTATGACAAAAAGATGAAAGAGTTCTTTGAACTCAAACTGGGCAGCATGAACATTGATGAGTATTAAAGGAGATTTCTAAAACTATTGAAGTATGTCTCCTTCATCAAGGATGAGACAATTAAGATCCAGAGATACCTGAGTGGGCTGCCATCTTTCATCAGTGATAACATTCAATATGATGATCCTAAAACTTTGGAGGAAATCATAAGAAGAGCCAAGTGCTTATATGATGAAAATAAGGGAAAACCTACTTTCCAAAGAGCTTGGGAAGACAAGAAGAAGTTCAAGATGGAACAGAGGAAGAAGGGGAACAAGCCACCCTTCTTCAGAAAAAATTCTCAGGGACAAAAAAACTCCTAGAGGTCCTAGAATGATCAAGACAGGTGGGAAAAGTCCAAGGCAGACACCCATTCAATGTTGGGGTTGTAAAGGAGATCATATGAATAGAGATTGTCCACAAAAAAATGATAAAGTGAGAATTTTCCACAATGTACATCAAGCATAAACAATGGAGGACATGGGAAGAAGTGTACCAAGGATATATGCAACCCTAGACAACACGGAATCAAAATTTGAATCGCACATGATTGAAGTAGAAGGTATGATCCATAACCATGCCTTTACTATTTTAATATATTTAGGACCTAGACATAGCTATATAGATCCCAAGGTAGTGGAAAGATTACAATTTCCAAGAAGCAAACATGGGAAAATGTAACACCCCTAGTCCCTAACTACTCTTTTTAAGAGGCGGGGCATCATAATTTCATCTTTTCCTTAACTATCTCATCTCAAATCATCCCTCTGAGATGATTTATTCTCTTCCTCTTACCCGTAGATTTCTAACGACTACTACCAGGCGCTAAACGAACCCTTTATTTAGATCTTTCATCTTTCTGAAGTTCTTCGACATTCATTAGTTGAGGGCCATGTGATATCCACGTGGCTTCATCTTGTTTATACCATCTCTAGGCTCCTACATCTAGTAGGGAAGGTCCATCCATAAATTTATCCAATGACTAGCTTATCCCTCGTCTAACACACGGTTCTCCCGAAGAGAGAACTCTGAACTCATAGATCAGACGACTGAGACTCATCCCAGGTCAACGAACTTCGTTGCTTCGTGACTCCAAACTTCAAATGTTTTTACCACTCTCAACTCACAATTCTCTTGAAGCACAAAATACAAAATCATAGATCAGACAGTCGATAGGGGCCCAAAAGGATCCAAAGATCCACGGTTCAGATCACTTCGTGACTTCGGATTTCAAAAGTATTAACCACTCCCAACTCACAATTCTCTCGAAGCAAAAAATACGAACTCATAGATTAGACGGTCGAGAAGGACCCAGAAGGATCTAGAGATCCACGGTCCAGATCCTTTCGTGACTTTGGACATCGGAGGTTTTGGCCACTCCAAATCACAATTCTCTCGAAGCACGAATCTCCGATCTCATAGATCAGATGGTTGGGATAGCTCCTAGGCATCCTCATATCTAAGGACCAGATTAACTTCGTGACTTCGAAGGATTCACCTCTTTAATGATGAACATGCCTCATTCGTCGGACCCGCGAAGTCCGAAGGACTCATGGGATTAACTCCCATGTTCCTTCTCCCGATCCGACGATTGTGAAAGACTTCAGGTCCTCCCAAACTATTCTCGTCTGTTCATCTTCCAAACGAAAGGATATTCCCTTTCAATACTTGGATCTCACTATCCTTCCTGAGTTTCGTTAGCTCTGAAATACTTAGGCGTCGATGCATGCTTTATGCTCTTCCTCCCGAGCTTGGGATTTGTAAAGATCTCCCATGCACGCCTGCACTCATTCACCAAACTCTGGAACTTAAGAGGTTCTCGGCCTCAGTCCGCCTCATAGAGACTTCATGCATACCTGCACTACCTCTCCTGAGCTTAATAGACTCCATCCTATCAGAGACTTAGGGCAACTGGGAGTGTCGATGTGCACACATGAAAATTGTGCCCAAGTTCGACGAACTCACAGTCCACTTATTTTAACTCAAGCCACCATAGGGCTCGGGCATTTACGTGTACAAATCAAACAATTCCATACTTGCTTAAATACACAATTTAAACAAGAATAAAGAGATACAATATAACCATTAAGCAAACATGCACATCCCTGAGTCATTCACATGATATCCAACTTTATTACATAGTTACAGCTCAATTACACCGGGTATGAGAATACTTATCTATTACAGGTTGTGGCCAACTAATTGACTATGGGTGTGTGCCTTTAAACCCAACCATAGGCTCAGAGGCATTCATTCTTAGCACTTTGGCCACCCCCGTGCCAAGCCATGATATCACTAGAGAATTTACGCCATCTCTCAGAGACACTCTCTCTGTCATAGCGACCCCACAAGGTTTATCAGATGCTTCCTCAACATCAAGCTCGCATTTTGGTTCTTTAGGTCATGTTCTCCATATTCTCTTTTCCTCTGTATTGTCTTTGGTTCATGCATCTCCTTTACAAGCTGCGCTCTCGTCTCGTGTCTCCTCTCTTTTTGGTATCCTACCTTCCTTCTTTAGGAAGGTTTCCGACCTATCCTATTCCTTCTGTCAGAAGGAAGCTCGGGTCTGCAGGTTTTTGTGGTACTTTGGGCTGACAACCCATTTTTCCATTCATGAGGGTGGTTGATTATTCAACCACCAGTCCTTACCTTCATTAATTGATTTTTTCCCTCTATAGATATCATGGCTCGTACTTCAAGGCTTCACCCCCCAACAGTTAGTTATGGGAAATTTAACAATAATACATTTACATCGTCCACATGCCTTAGCATGGTAATCCTATTTTATGATTAATTACAAGCTGGGGGAAACAGGGTGTTACAAAAACCTTGGTTGGTGCAGCTGGCTACAGGAGCCAAGAGAAAATTTAATGAGTTGGTTAAATCATGTCTAGTGGACATGAATGGGATAAGTACCAAGGAAAATTTGAGCATCCTGTCGTTGGGTTCATATGACTATCTAATTGGTATGGATTGGTTGGACCCACACCACACTTATTAGACTTTCATAACAAGGAATTTACTTGCCTGAATGAGGAAGGGAACCCAAGAATAGTCCAAGGAATTCCCAGGGCAGTTACTATCCAAGAGATCCCAACAATGCAGCTGAAGAAGTGTTAAAGGAAGGGATGCCAAATATTTGCAGCTCATATGGAGGAAGGACCTAAGGATAAGGTGCCAAATATTAAGGATCATGCAGTCTTGAGAGATTTTGAGGATGTGTTCCAAGAGATACCAGGACTACCCCTAGAGATAGATATTGACTTCTCCATAAATTTGATGCGTGGAGCAACTCCAGTATCCAAGACTCCTTACAAAATGAGTACACCGGAACTGAAGAAACTGCAAATGTAGCTTGAAGAACTTCTGAAGAATGGGTATATACACCCAAGTGTGTCACCTCGGGGTGCCCCAGTATTATTTGTGAAAAAGAAAGATGGGACATTGAGATTGTGCATTGACTTCAGACAATTGAACAAAGTAACTATAAAGAACAAGTATCCTTTGCCAAGGATTGATGATCTCTTTGATCAGTTAAAAGATGAAAGGATATTCTCAAAGAGTGATCTCAGGTCAAGATACCATCAAATAAGGATCAGAGATGAAGAAATCAACAAAAGTTCCTTAAGGACAAGGTATGGTCATAAAAAATTCACAGTGGTGCCATTTGGGATATCAAATGCACCAGTTGTTTTTATGTTCTTAATGAATGGTGTTTTCTGGGAATACTTAGAAAATTTTGTCATTGTCTTTTTGGATGAAATCCTTGTATATTCCAAGTCAGAAGAAGAGCATGAGCATCACTTGAGGATGGTGTTACGAGTGTTAAGAGAGCACCAATTGTATGCCAAATTGAGAAAGTGCTCATTTTATCAAAACTAAATTCATTATTTGGGGCATATCATATATGAAGAAGGGATAACAATGGACCCTGAAAAGATTGAGGCCATTAAAGGGTGGACAATATCTAAGATTGTGACCGAAGTCAGATCCTTCATGGGTCTAGCTGGCTACTATAGAAGATTCATTGCAGGGTTTTCAAGGATTTCTCACCCGATCACTTACTTGCAAAGGAAGGGGGTGAAGTTTCAATGGACAACAAAATGTGAAACAAGCTTCCAACAATTGAAGAAATTGTTAACCAATGCTCCAATCCTGAGAATTGCATATTTGAATGAATATTTCATGGTATACACATATTGATGCAAAGAAGGACTTGGTGGAGTCCTCATCCATAACGAATATGTGGTATGTTTTGAATCCAAAAAATTGAAAGATCATGAAAGGAATTATGCCACTCATAATTTGGAGTTGGAAACCATAGTGCATGCCTTAAAGAAATGGAGGCACTATCTCATGGGAAAAATATTTGAGCTGAGGACATACCATAACGATCTGACATATTTGTTTGATCAACCAACTTTAAATGCCAGACATAGCAAATGTTGGAATTCCTCTGTGAGTATGAATTTGATATCAAGCACATCAAAGGAAAAGAGAACAAGGTGGTTGATGAACTCAACATGAGAGTGCATGAACTACATGCTACTTCCATTAGCATGTATCAAAAAAATCTTAAAGGAAAAATTTATGAGGCTACAAAAGCAGATTTGCAGTACATGGTGATAGTAACAAAATTACAACAAGAAAAATGCAACAGAAGGTTGAAGATTATAAATTGGGAAATGATGAAATTATCTTCTACATGAACATAATTTGTGTACCCAATTCTCATGAATTGAGGAGTATGATATTGAAAGAGATGCATCATGTACATTACGCTAGACACCTAGGATATTACAAAACCATTGCAATTGACGTGCGCCAATACTATTGGATAGACATGAAGAGGGATATTGTTGAGTACATTGTTAAATGTCTGGAGTGTCAAAAGGTTAAGACTAAGCATAGACACCCTACTGGATTGCTGCAACCAATGCCCATTCCTGAGTGGAAATGGGAGGTGGTGTCAATGGATTTCATCACTAAATTTCCCAGAATAATAAAGCAACATGATTCTATCATGGTGGTGGTGGGTAAGCTTACCAAAGCTACCCATTTCATTCCAATGAATATTACTCACAAGGAAACCAATGTTGTTGATATTTATATGAGGGAAGTAGCCTGCTTGCATGGCATACCCAAGACAATTGTGTCTGACAGAGACCCAAAGTTCACCTCAAGGTATTGGAAGGGATTTTTCAAAGGTTTCAGAACAAATATGAATTTCAACACAACTTATCATCCAGAATCTGATGGGAAAACAAATAGGGTGAACCAAGTGATAGGGGATATGTTAAGAATGTATGTGATGGAAAAACCATCAAAGTGGGAGGATTATCTACACTTGGTAGAATTCGCCTACAACAATGGGTACCAAGCATCTTTGAAGATGATCCCATTTGAGGCATTGTATGGTAGAAAGTGAAACACACCAATAAGATGGGACAACCCAACTGATAGAGTAGTGGTTGGGCCAGAGTTGCTCAGGGAAATGGATGAGAAAATGCCGAAGATAAAAAAAAATTTAAAGGCTTCCAAAGACAGGTAGAAAATCTATGCTGACAAGGGCATAACTCACAGGGAGTTTAAAGTGGGTGATCATCTATTCTTGAAAGTGAAGGCCAATAAAATTTCCCTGAAGTTGGGAAACTGTTCGAAATTGGTAGCTAGATACTATGGGCCATTTGAAATCCTAGAGAGGATTGAGCCTTTAGCTTACATGCTTGCATTACCTGCATCTATGTCTATTCATAATGTATTCCATGTATCATTTCTCAAGAAATATATACCTTATTCTAATCATGTTATTGATTGGAATGTGATTCATGTGGAGCAAGAAGGCGCTTTTCAAGTGCATCTGGTACACATTCTGGACCGGAAATTAAAAAACTTCGGAATCGATCCATCAGGCTAGTAAAGGTCCATTGGACCTGGTACGGTCCTAAGGATGCCACCTGGGACCACGAAGAGGCCATGTAGGTAGAATACCCACATATTTTTGAAGGTTTTTGAAAATCTTGTTGTAATATGTAAATATGATGCACTGAGGACAATGGATAAATAAGGGGAGGGGATTGTAACACCCCAAGGCCAAGTCCCTGTTGAATTGTAATTATGTTTATAGGATGGTGAGACAAGTGTTTATAAGATGTAAGGCTTATGTCAATATTAGGCCGGAGAGCCTAGATGCCAAGGCTTGTGAGCCTATTTTTGTATATGTAAATACTCATATCTTTAATAAAATACAGCGTTGCATGTAGAATGACCACGAAGAAAGAGTTACGGGGGACTAAGCTCCACTAGGTAGGGAAAGGGAAGGGGATAAGAGGCTAGGAAAAGGGCTAAGCTAGAAGGCTTATCTCTAAGGGAATAATATTATATTATTATTTTCTAAAGAGTAAGGTTTGGGAAATAACTGAAGTTATCATGAGTTCATGTGGGAAGGGAATGAATGATAAGTGGAGCTCATGTAGCTTCATGAAGACATGTGTCTGATTTGGGACATGCAGTTTTACGTGGGGAAATTAGTTCGTTGGGGGTTCACTCTTCCATCCTTGCCATGCTTTCCATGCACTCATGAATTCACGCAGTGAGCCTTCTCCCATCGTTGAACCTCCTCCATCGTCTTCCTTTGTAACTTGCACACACCTATACTTGTTTGAGCCTGTACCCTACATGAAGGTTGTTTGTTGCTACCAAAATTTGTACCATACCTGAGCTTTGTTGCCGCCATCACCCATAACCATTGACTTGGGAGTTGGACAAAAGAAGCAGGTTGTTAGGCCTGTGGGTTTGAAGAGGCGGGTTGTCAGGCTTGTGAGCAACTCTCTCCGAGTGAGAGAGCTTGTTGGGGAAGTGATTTTCCTACAGGGAGTCTCACAACAATTGTAGTGCTCTGAGACATCCTGTCCAACCTGTTGTTGAAGCCCTGGAAGGGGAGTGGGGAAGCCGAAGGACTATTGAGCAGAGAAGGGGCACACTCCCTGGGGTGGTAAAGGCATGTGGGGAATGAGAGACTATAAGTTGTGGACGTAAGTGGATACCTGGGGACATAATCCTTCCTGGAGACTTGTAACCTTATCCTATCCTAGGATTCCCTATACCATGGGTGGATTTTAGTCCTAGCTCGGGGGTGACCCATTGCTGATAGCTTGGAGCAGCAAGGTCTAAGATTGGGAGGTTCGTGGAAGGTCTGCACGCAGTTGGTGGCCTTCTTAAAAAGATAAGTACTCTTTATATATGCTTAATTACATGATGTATGTTACACATGTGTTCATTTACTATACTTTTATGCATCATTATGTGCATGTTAATAGGACGTAGATGGTTTTTTTTTTAATTATTAAATATGATACTTTCGCAAAAGAAAGTGAATCTTTCGGTAAGTCACAAAATGACATCAGAACTTGAACATAACAGAATTGTGGTAGCATGCCCTGACTTATGAGGTTGTGGGGTGTTACACATTGGGAACCTGTTAGTAACATTTCTTGTATAAGGGGCGTTTTCCTGAAAGATAATCCCCTTTGGGGGAAAAATGTGAAGAAGTAGGGTAAAAACCCACTTACCCTAAGTTTGGGGCGCAAATGCACATTTTGGATATGCAACGAGCAAATCTGGGCAGCCAAAATCTATGCACCCAGATCTATGGTCAGGATCGAATTCTAGACCCCCCCTGCCATTCTACCTTTAAGCGGAAGGGGGGGTCCGGAATCGGGCGCGCATCTCTCGAGCGGCCATGATTAGAGTGCCCAGATCAATGGCGCTCAAGCGATTCTGGACCCCCCTTGCCTTTCTGCCTTTAATATGGGGGGGAGGGGGGTCCAGAATCAGGCGCGCATCTCTCGAGTGGCCAGGATTAGAGCACCTAGATCAATGGATCTCAAGCAATTCTGACCCCCCTTTGCCATCCTGCCTTTAATTAAAGGGGGGGTCCGGAATGATGGGGTATTGACGTAGGGCCCCATTCCTGTCGTGTCACATTTTGTATTGTTCTCCCCCTTGCCGTCTATTCTCCACCTGACCGTGCGACAAGGCTTGTTCCATTTAGCCCCTCCTCGTCCTCCGACATCTGTCCATATCTCGCTCCCTTCCACGTCAGGCTCCCATAAATAATGTGCCCATTATATCCGATCTCCTCCCCCCTCCGCTTATTGCCTTCCACCATGTGTCTTCCCCTATCACATCTTCCACCTCTCATCCCGTAAACCATTCGGCTAGTCCAGGTGGCCCCTCGAGAAGACCTCCACGTCCCCAAAAGGCAGAGTTGACCAAAACCGTTCCTGATCTCAAGAGGGAAGTTATTGCAGTTGTTGGAGGTGGTTAGACATCGTCTCCGTCATAAATGGAAAGTCCAGCAAAGGACTAAAGTTGGTCGATTCGTTTGCAGCAGGACAATCCGAAATCTGATAGCGTCTGTCATAGGTGCACGATCGGCCAGAGTCTGCATGCGCAGATTGTCATAAGACATGCAGACACAATGTTTTTAATGCAACGTCTTGTTTTTGTTGCTCTTGTTTTTTTGAGTATATGAAGGCGTTTTTTCCATTTTTGTAAGCATCGATGGTTGAGCTAGGCTCCCGATTGTAAAGTTTTGATGAAGCACTGGTTGCTCTGGTTATGTATTGGCATCTGAGACTTCTTACTTTATGGATGTCAGCCTCTTTCCATCCCTTTGTTTACACTGTGTTAGAACAACTCGGAATTGGAGGATCCAGTCGAGTTGCGATGTTATAGGATGATGTAGGTTGGATCACTGTAATAGTCGCAGGGTTTCTAATCAGTTCTTGTGCTTTCTCAACGCTGAATGGATCGAAATTGGAGGATCTAGTCGAGCCACCTTTCAGTTCCTTGAAACTCAGGGTCAAGAGGATCTTGTCTTTTGAGTTTTTCCTCCTCAAGCTACCGAAAGCCTGATGCCCGAGGCAGTCTTTCTCACTCATCTCATTAAGTCTTCCATCTATCCATCTGATACTCAACTTACTAACGGAAGTTGGATCAAGACCTCCCTTGTTTTCTACACACCAGGCCCAGTTTCCTGAGTTAAAGCTATATCTTCTTGAGTCTCTATCCATTCGGTCACCCCATTAAACAAATCGTGACATAAAACTGATGGGCGTTGGGCTCTGCTCCTGCAAGCAATCCAGGAGTGACTTCTGACACTAACATTTCTGGCTCCATTGCCGGGGACGAAGTTGAATATTTTCCCCGGGATTAAACGACATCGATTAATTGATTCTGAAGGTGCATCATATATCATAATTATCAATATTGCTACTGTGCACCTAGCGACTCCACTGTGGCGACTCCATTGTTTCCACTTCACTGTTTTAGTTGTGGCTATTGTTAGCACACATGAAAGCTGACCCTAAGGAGCTTTCTCGAGAAGGTTTCAGCAGCTGCTTTCTCAGCCTGAGAAGCTTCCTGGGGTAACAACAACATTAGGATCTGGCCTTTGATGGTGAACAAGGACCAGACACATTCAAAGATGCGCATATTTCACCTGGCGACTCCATGATTCAAGGATCGATTGGAGACTCCACTGGTTCGATATGGAGAAAATCCTTGCTCGCAGGTTGCTCCTTTTAATTTTTCTGCTATTCCCAATTTTCCTAATGTTGTCCCCTCTCTGAATGAATGGGGTGATTATTTTCCCATATTTGGAAAATATGAAGAGGACAACCCTGCTCAGCACCTCAGTGAGTTTCATGAACTCATGCGTCAGTGGGAGATACATCATGAGGATGTATTACTGAATATGTTCATGTTCTCGTTAGCAGGGGATGTGTGTAAATGGTATCATTCTTTACCCCCTGCTATCATTTCTTCACTCTCAGAGTTTCATGTAGCTTTCATCGCCTATTGTCAGGAGTTTTATCCCTCTGAGTTAATTTGTCATAACTGTGGTGAGGGATACCACAACTCTGTACAAAATGAAGCTATTTCTGACATAGGTTGTGAGGATGATCCTGACGACCTGGATAAAAAATCATTCCTTTCTCCTCCCCATTCGTCTGCATCAGAGGAGGGTTATGGAAGTGATGAAGATCCCAGGGAGGAAGAAGATACCTTGAATGATCTGATGGAGCAGGTGAAACATCTCTCTGCCCAATTAAAAAAGTTGAAGTCTGAAGACTGTGCAGAGGATTGTCCAGCCTTGGAAGAAGATGCTCTGAGTGAACTAATGGAGCAGGCGATACCTCCCACTACCCAACGTGGAAAATTGGAATATGATGGCAACGAAGTGGATTTTTCCATCTTTGAGGCAGATGATCTAAGCAGCTCTTTTGAAGAGATTATCGAAGATTTCTTAGATACGTTAGCATCTGCCCCCGATGAGCCTGCCGTCTCATAATTAAATGAAGAAGCCATTGTGGAAGAGGATTGTTCTTTCTTCCTCACGATATTTCCCATGATGTATTTACATTTTGGATTGAAAGGAAGGATCGGGAGACCGTTCCCTTTTTACAAGATGGGGAAGTGAGCCAAGAAGAAGAGGAAAAGGACCCAGAAGAACAGCTGAGCACATATTTCATTCCAGAGCCAGTCAGCGAGCAACTACCATCTGAGATCAATGATCCTACGTCAATTGTCCACTCACCTGTGCTTATCAAATATATTCAACCACATGTGAGCAACTATGTAGCAGAGGAGGCTGCCTGTCGCCAATTTTCTAAAATTTGCCACTCATTCTATGACCCTGTCGGCGAATACATGGAGTGGCATGTCCTTTATGCCTTGGAGCCGCCCTATTTAGTATCAACTTCAGCCTGTGAGGAGAAGTTGAAGAGTGTAGCTGTTCTGCTGTCACGGTTACACTATCTGTTGGTGATCATCGACAGAAGGAAGGAGCTTCTATCCAGGAAGCTTCTTGAATGGCTATGGTGGAAGTTTGCTTTAACCTAGCCCCATGTAAAATATTTTATTAGTATTAGGACTGTACATAAATAAGCTCCTTTGAGCATGTATCCTTATTTTGTTTTGCTTTTACTTTTCGGCCTGTATTTTCAGTAGAGGGGATTTTCGATCTTGACTCCATAACCCAACAACAAGGCACTGAAGCTACAAAGAGTTCTTGGCAGCCCGCAGGGGGCGTGTCGTCCCCCATGGAGCCTAATGTTAGTAACATTTCTTGTATAAGGGGTGTTTTCCTGAAAGATAAGCCCCTTTGGGGGAAAAATGTGAAAAATCAGGGTAAAAACCCACTTACCCTAAGTTTGGGGCGCAAATGCACCTTTTGGATATGCAGCGAGAAAATTTGGGCAGCTAGAATCTGTGCACCCAGATCTACGGTCGGGATCGGATTCCGGAGCCCCCCTGCCATTCTACCTTTAAGCGGAGGGGGGGGGGTCTGGAATCAGGCGTGCATCTCTCGAGCGGCCAGGATTAGAGCGCCTAGATCAATGACGCTCAAGCGATTCTAGACCCCCCTTTCCTTTCTGCCTTTNGGGGGGGGGGGTCCGGAATCAAGCGCGCATCTCTCGAGCGGCTAGGATTAGAGCACCCAGATCAACGGCTCTCAAGCAATTTCGACCCCCCTTTTCCATCCTACCTTTAATTAAAGGGGGGGTCCGCAATGATGGGGTATTGACGTAGGGCCCCATTCCTGTCGTGTCACCTTTTGTATCGTTCTCCCCCCCTGCCGTTTGTTATCCACCTGACCGTGCGACAAGGCTCGTTCCCTTTAGCCCCTCCTCATCCTACGACATCTGTCCATCTCTCGCTCCCTTCAACGTTAGCTTCCCATAAATAATATGCCCATTATATCCCATCTCCTCCCCCCTCCGCTTATTGCCTTCCACCATGTGTCTTCCCCTGTCACATCTTCCACCTCTCATCCCGTAAACCGTGCGACTGGTCCAGGTGGCCCCTCGAGAATACCCCCACGTCCCTAAAAGGCAGAGTTGATCAAAACCGTTCCTAATCTCAAGAGGGCAGTTATTGCAGTTGTTGGAGGTGGTTAGACATTGTCTCCGTCATAAATGGAAAGTCCAGCAAAGGACTAAAGTTGGTCGATTCGTCTGCAGCAGGACAGTCCGAAATCTGATAGCGTCTGTCATAGGTGCACGATCGGCCAGAGTCTGCATGTGCAGACTTCCAGAAGACATGCAGATGCAATGTTTTTAATGCAGCGTCTTGTTTTTGTTGTTGTTGTTGTTTTGAGTATTTGAAGGCGTTTTCGCCATTTTTGTAAGCATTGATGGTTGAGTTAGGCTCCCGATTGTAAAGTTTTGATGAAGCGTTGTTCGCTCTGGTTATGTATTGGCATTTGAGACTTCTTACTTTGTGGATGTCAGCCTCTTTCCATCCCTTTGTTTACACCGTGTTAGAACAACTCGGAATTGGAGGATTCAGTCGAGTTGCGCTATTATAGGATGATGTAGGTTGGATCACTTTAATAGTTGCAGGGTTTCTAATCAGTTCTTGTGCTTTCTCAACGTTGAATGGCTCGGAATTGGAGGATCCAGTCGAGCCACCTTTCAGTTCCTTGAAACTCGGGGTCAAGAGGATATTGTCTTCTGAGTTTTTCCTCCTCATGTTGCCAAAGGCCTGATGCCCGAGGCAGTCTTGCTCACTCATCTCATTAAGTCTTCCATCTATCCATCTGATACTCAACTTACTGATGGAAGTTGGATCAAGACCTCCCTTGTTTTCTACACACCAGGCCTAGTTTCCTGAGTTAAAGCTATATCTTCTTGAGTCTCTATCCATTCGGTCACCCCATTAAACAAATCATGACATAAAACTGATGGGCGTTGGGTTCTGGTCCTGCAAGCAATCCAGGAGTGACTTCTGACGCTAACATAAACTATGACCATATAGTAGGCATGGAGTGGGTAGAGAACCATTAGGCATTATTTGATTGATATGGGAAGAAGGATCAATTCCTAGATGATAGGGGAGAATTTGTGGTGATTCAAAGAAATTAAATGTAAGGTATCCCTATATTTCATCTTAGCAATGAAGGTCAAAAAGTGTTTGAGGAAAGGGTGTAGGATGTATATGGTTGAAGCAATTAGTGAGGGTAGTAACCCTTCCTTGGAGCCACATTCGATGTTGTCTAGGTTCAAAAATGTATTTCCCCCTTAATTGATGGGACTTCCTCTAGTTAGAGAGATTGAATTTACTATAAACTTGAAGCTAGGGGTAGAACCTACATCAAATACATCCCATTGAAGATTAAATAGGAAGACATCCCTAAGGGTGCCTTTAGAATGGGATTGGGCATTATGAATTTATTGTGGTACCTTTTGGGTTGATTAATGCCCCCGCAAAATTCATGAATTTGACGAACAATGTGTTTTGAAATATTTGGATTGCTTTGTGTAGGTCCTTTTGGATGGCATTATATTTTACTCTTTCAATGAGAGGGAGCATGAAGAACATTTGAGACTTATCCTTTAGTTTCTTAGAGATCATAAATTGTATGAAAATGTTAGGATATTTAAACACTTAGAATTTAGTTAAGATCAACTTGGTGTAATGTGTCTTTAGGTAAAATCATGTTTCTTTAGTATGCGATAATATGCATTTGTAGTTATGTAATTTGACAGTCATGATATATTTTAGACATAAAGTAATCTGATGATTTATATTCTCCTTGATATTAAATGTTATATTGATTCATGGATTAACACTCGATTTGTCTGTGATCTCTATTTAAATAACATGGATCATCATTTGTTGAAGATTGATTGTGACAAACTCTTATGTACAATATTATTCTTTTGCATTAATATATTTCCTCAAGTGGCCGCATTGTCTAGGGCCATGGACTATTTCCCTCGTTGAGGGTTTTAACCATGTAATACACTAGCGTATTAATATTTGATTTGCTTGTGTGAGTGGTTTCTTAAGGTGTTCATCTTGTGTAGAAATATCCTATTTTTTTGAACATGGTATCATATCCCATATGAAGATCCACTTCCGTTATTGATCGAGATCTTGATCCTATGTCATTGCATGCATCCAAATATTTATGGGTTCTCATATTTCTATATTTGTTTTTGGCTAAGAAGGATATTGCTTTTCATTTGTAGCGTCGATTTTAGTTGGAAACACTTTTCGTTTCACCCAACAAGGTTTTCGTTTGGCCAAGATATAACATTTTTTGTCATATCCAGAGGTATAAAGTTTCATCACGCCTCTTTTTTTGGACTTCATATTTCATTTTTGTTTGTTTGTTTATATTCCTAGTTTTCTACTCTTTCTGGTCTGTGTATGCTCTTTACTATGTAATTTTTTTTGTTTATATTCCCATTTTGCTACTATTTTTGGTCTGCATATGCTCTTTTCCGTGTGTTGTATGCAATCTCGACAAATCAAAAATAGAGTGGAAAGTGTTTCATTTTCTGTGTATACTCTTTTATTTGCACTTTATGTGATTTTAGAAAATTAGAAACAAAGAGAAAAATTTCATTTTCCAGAAGGAAAATCGAGATCTAACCTCGTTGTTGCAAATTTTCAATTTTTTTTTCTTTGAAATTTCACTTCTTTTTGTGTGCGGTTGTGTTGAAGTTTTTTGCATGAAAAAATAAGAGTTTTTGGGGTAAACATGCACTTTGAGGGAAAGAGTAAAATAAAAACAAAAAAAATATTAAAAAATCCCCCCTCCATAACATTTGTTATATATTTTGCATTAGCTCCCTTGGTTGAAAGTTACTTTATTTAATAAGAGGTCTTGAATTCAAACATTTCTTTGAAACACTTTTTGAAAAAGTTCACGCAACATTGAGTTATCACGTGACTTTATTGTAAAGTGCATTTAACTTAAATTATAAAATGGAATCACTATAAAGTAACTTTAATGTTTTTTTTTAAGTTTTTTATTATTTTTTTTAAAGTTTTCAACTTTAATTTATAAAGTAACTTAAATGTAAAAGTGGTTCTCACTTATTTTATAAAAGTGGCCTAGTTCATAAGTAACTTATTTGTAAAAATGAGCTTATAGGAAAAGTTAGAGAATGAAGAAATTTTTTTTTTACTTAGCAACTTCATTCTGCATCCATCATCATGTGGGCCAACCTCTACCTACCACATGGAACTTTGGTTACCTTTTATGCATTTCTGAAAAAGAGTATAACTTTGAATTCTGAAGTCCGTTTTCAGTCTCATTTTTTTTTTAAATGTTTGTTTTTTCAAGAGCTTTCCATTTAGATAGTTAGTTAGTTTTTTTTTTGAATCCATCTTACCAACACATATTTTAATATGACTAGTCCAAGTGATAATTTTCTTACCAACACTAACTAATTCTCATGGAAATCCCATTTGGAGGATATACTATGAAGTAAAGGACTTTACTTGATTCTCTTGGGAAAACAAAATCCCCCATAGATGTCACAAATATATCAAGATGGGATAATAAAAATTACAAAGAACATGTATTAATCAAAATGTCCAACTCTACTGATTTATGGTTTCATCTTTAAGGAATTGACGACCTAGATGAAGATTGGAAAATGATGGAAGCCGTATTTGGTAAACACAATGAGATTCGATCCCACTAGCTTGAAAATCAATTAATTTATTTAAATCCCAATGATTTCTTTTGGATTCAAGATTATTTGTCTAAGTCCAAAACAATCATAATTTTACTTAAAGATTGTGAAATAAAAATGAAGGATGATCGATGTATATGTGTAATTCTTGTTAATCTTGGTAGTGCATATTTTGTTTTTGCATCTACTTTTCACTTCAGTGGAGAAGCTCTATGGGATACTTACACACTACTCTCTCTTGAGTCTTTTTATAATTCTCTAATTAGAGAGCAAGATAAGCTCTTGCATCTTGGAGTGATCAACGCTGCAAGTAAATGTAACAAAGCCTTAGTGGCACGAAAGAAGGATAAATCCAAGCATCCAAAGAAGAAACATCCTCGTAACAACAAGAAAAACAATGGTCCCAAGGTGACAAAGGACCAAAATAAAAAAGTATGACGATTGAAAGACATTGAATTTTTGTGGGCAAGATGGACATTTAGAGTCTAAATGTTTTAAAAAGATGGATTCCTTAGAAGCAACACTGATGAAGCACAACATCAATAATGATTCTTCTTCTTCCAACTCTTCTTCTCATGGGCATGCACTCTCTACTTCTTGTTTTTCCTTCAATGCAACATTTACTTCTCCTAATGAGTGCTCTATTGATTTTGGAGCATCTTATCATATGGTTAAGGATAAATACGTTTTTTTCTTCTCTTAATGAATGTATCACCAAACACATATCTTTTGGTGATAATAGATCTCTTAGTGTTTTAGGGTCCGGAATAGTTTAGTTAGATGATGGTCATTTTAGTGATGTAATATGTGTTCCAAGTATCGCTTGAAACATTCTATCAATATATCAAATCACTCATTCAAGTGAAGGCTAAGCAATAGAGTTTTCTCCTCACCAAGTTGTAATCAAGGATTTAAAATATCCTAGGCATGATCTAGCAGCTGGAATTGTTGTTGATTTTTCTTGGTCATCGTATTTAAATTTGACAACTTTGGGTCATCATATTTTCCATTAGTTTATATTTCTCATAGCGATGACTTGAGCAAACATTGACATGAGTGGTTTGTTCATCTAAAGTATTGCTCATTGCAACAACTATGTAATCAAAATATGGTGATTGGTCTTCCTCTTTTTTCTCGCATAGATGGTGTTTGTCCCAAACGTGTTATTGATAAACATCATCGAGACATTTTTGACAAATGTGCCTCTAGGTACACCTCAACCCCCTTATAACTTGTTTATAGTGATTTGCATGGTCCACTTACTTCTCTTTATTTCTCTAGGTGCAAGTACTTCTTAATTTTCATTGATGACTTCTCTAGATGCACTTTATTTTATTTATTAAAACTTAAGGGTGAAGTATTTGACATTTTTTTGGCCTACAAGGACCTTGTAGAAAAAAAAATATGAACATCAACTGCACAAGTTAAGAACAAATAATGGAGGAAAACATGTTACCAAAAAAATTATGACTTACTACACTACACAGGGTATTCAAATGCAACATACAATGTCATATACATCACAACAAACTGGTGTTTCCAAGAGAAAAAGTTGAACCTAAAAGGAAATGGTAAATTGTATGATCCAATCTAAGGGATTAAGTCCTCATTTTTGGGTGTAAACCATTAATTGTGCCAATTACATAGTAAATCACACTCCCACAAAGGCTTTAAAAAACATATAATTGGAAGAAGCATGGACTCTAATTAAGCTAGATGCAATCCATTTGTTTGGTAGTGAAGCATGGGTCGACACTCCTAATGAGAAAAAGAAAGCATTAGAACCTAAAAGTGAGAAGTGCATTTTTGTTGGATATTCTGAAGATTCAAAAGGTTATAAAATTATTCTATGTTATTCTAATGAAACTATTATTAGGAGAGATGTTAAGTTTGATGAAAATATCTTGGCATGCAATCCCAATTCAATATTTGTGCCATCTTCGACTTGCGAACCATCTTCAAAATTTGTGCCATCTTATCTTCCCAACTTTTCTATTAGTGATCCTAGTCTGGTCTCTTCTTTAGATGATGATAGTGAAGATAAAAATACACCTCCTCCTACTCACCTTCCTTTAGTTGGGTCCATTGAACATGAACTTACACTAGCACCACCACTTCCAATATGGGTTCGTACAACATGAGAAGAAAATGGTGATCTTTCCAGTGATCCTATAGATCAATGCCATACACGTTCACCATTCCAACAAGCCTCCTCTCTTTTGGCTCAATTTGCAAAGACTCATGATCAAAAAACATTTACAGAAGCTTTTGGCCACCTAGATTGAGACACAACAATGAATGAAGAACATCACTCCTCAATGGAGAACAATACTTGGGATCTTATGCCTCTTATGAAAGGAAGAAACTTATTAGATGTAAATGGGTGTATAGAACTAAGTATGCATCAGATGGAAGCATTGAAAGACATAAGGCCCAATTAGTTTCCAAAGGATTTTCTCAAGTTTAATGATTTGACTATAAAGAGACCTTTTCTCCCATAGCCAAAATGAATTCCATTTTCCTTGTTATATCCCTTTCTTCCTCACATAAATGGGAGTTCCATTAGATGGATTTTAAATCTTCCTTCTTGCATAGGGATCCACCAGAATAAATTTACATGGAACATTGAACCTCCTAGTTATGTTCAGAACGACTCTAGCCTTGTTTTATACCTTAAGAAATATTTCTATGGTATTAAGCAATATCCTTGGACTTGGTATGCTAAAATGGATAGCTTTCTTCTTGACACTGACTTTTCTAGATGCCATTCTAACCCCAATTTTATACCCAGAAAGTAGGAAACCATCTCATCATACTTGTTCTTTATGTTGATGATCTTATTCTCATTAGCAGTGACCCTAAACTTTTAAACCATGTGAAATCCAGTCTTAAGAAGAAATTTGAAATGATAGACTTAGGTTATTTTCATTATCTCCTTGGCCTCCAAGTATTGCAAACCAAGGAAGAAATTTATCTTTCCTATTCTAAGTATGCATGTGACCTCCTTCACCACTTTCACATGTAATATTGTAAATGAATCAATTCTCCCTTCTAGTTTGGAGTCAAACTTGTTGTCACTTGTACTACACTCGAAGCAGATGCCACTTTGTACCATTAGTTATTTGGTATCCTCTTATAGTTGACTCATACCCATCCTAATTTTTCCTTTGTTTTTGGTCTTGTTTCCTAGTATATGAAAACACCCCATGACATCCATTGGAAATCAACAAAATAGATACGTATATATATTTGGGGTATAGTTCAATTTGTGATACATTACAATTCAAGTGAGACTCCTTTTTTGTTTGGTTTCATTGATTCCAATTAGGATGGTGACCTTGATGATAAAAATTATACTATAGGATATGTTTTTAGTCTTGGTTCCAGACCTATCACTTGGGCTTGTACGAAGAAAAATGTTTTTTTCTCTTTCTTCAACAAAAGGAGAGTACTGAACAATGGTTAATGCAAGTCAAGAAACTTTGTGGATTTGACACGTCCTTTCAAAGTTTGGATACCAACAACACCATCTCTCCATCTCTTCACCCTCTAGTGTGACAAACATAGTGTCATCAATCTCACTATAGATCTAATTCAACATCAATACAACAAACACATTAATATGAGAAAAAATATATAATTATTCATATAATTATAATATATATAATTATTCATATGAGAACTAGTGAATGGAATGACTATGTTATGGATGAGTGAAAATATGTGATCATGACATTTTTTTATGTTATAAGATGCTTATTACAATATGTTCACAATATAATTTGAATACATTATGTTTATGGGATTATTGAGTGACACATAGTTGCTTTTCATGTGATATGCTTTGAGCGAGAGATGGCATTATAGCAGTTCGTATGATGGATGGTCAATGATGGTAACAAACCTTGTGGGAGCCCATACCCATGGAAAATATCTTTAGTTTATTATTATGGGTTGGGGATATAATATGCCACACACTAATCTTATAAAATCTTTAGTTTATTATTATGGGTTGGGGATATAATATGACACACATTAATCTTATCAAAGTTACTTTAAACTCAGAAGGAGCCTTTGGAATTTACACATGATGGGGGTCGTGAGGCAACTTGATTTATTAAAAATTGGGTGGGGAGATCGCTAGAGTGACACTTAGTCCCTCGAAGCTGTAATGATTGTATAATCATAACATAATAGGATGAGTCATTACATCCATCCCTTATTGATTGATATATGATTAGTCTCAACAGAGGGACCCATGACATGGCGATGGAGATCATTTCAGTACCAAGAGTGGTTAATCAGAGTGGTTGATCAGTGGACACAAATGATAGAGAATGGATGAAGTGTTATTCATGTTTTCAGATTTATGTGGTGAGAGGTTTTAAGGATATTTTTCAGATATTTCATAGTTAGGGTTTATGATAGCTGATCTGTTTGATCTTTGAAAAGTGTCATGTATCATAAGTATTAATTGAGTAAATTAATAATCTTTCATATTTGACGATTAGTCTTGATGATGAATCCTGATTCAAATTTAAAACGTCAATGATAAAATGACACAAAGTGTGGAATATCCGAAAAATATCCTTGAAGTGTTATTCATTGATATTGATGGTGTATGTTTTGAATTTTTATATATGTTTTGAGTACCATTTGGATTTGACTTTGCATCATGCATTGTGAAGAGCATGTATATTAGGATTGTTTGGATGTGTACATTAGTAGAGTGTATGTACACCTACTCTTGATAGCTACACGTGCATGCCATCACTTCCATGCTAATATTTCATATATTTGAAAGTGAAATTTGATTGTTAAAAGTGTTCATATTATCGGTTCATTTTGATTGCTAATTGTTCAAAAGAAACAATCGAAAGTGTATTTGAATAAGATAATTATATAAAAGCGGAATTATGAATAAGAAATAATAAAATAATGGACAAATGAATTAGGAATTAACGAAATGCAATTAAGTTTTAAGTAAAGATTAATTTTATGCATGTAATTAGTTGCATGGAAATTACTTGGAGAGGGATACTACATGCAAATAAAATAATGGGAATGATTTGATTTTATAAGTGGAAAAAATTGTGCATTTTTTTTTCTTTCCATTTTTTGGTTAGAAAGTTGGACTTCCATCATATTTATACATTTGTTATTGTAAGTATGTTGTTTGAACTTGATAATTCTTTAAATTGTATCAATAAATGGGTTGAGGAAGGCCCAAGGAAGTTGAATTGGAGGAATTGCCAAAGTTATTGAGGAAAGTTCACTATGCATGCATTGAGTGAAAGAGTTATTGGTATAGGTTTGGATAGAGTGGGATTGAAGGTCATTGGCTAATTGCTTGAGGGAATTTGGTTGGGAAGAAACATTTTTTCCCCTATAGTGGGATGTTGATTTTTCCATGTGAAAAACACCAATGGAGTTGTAATTAGACAAATTTCTTGAGTCAATTAGGTGTTTGGTAATTTACTAGTGACATTCTATCATCATAGGTAATTCTAATTCTTTTAGTTCATAAATAGTGATGTTCTTTTTGAATGGGAATTAAGATCTTGAGTTAGTGACATTCTATCATCATAGGTAATTCTAATTCTTTTAATTCATAAATAGTGATGTTCTTTTTGAATGGGAATTAAGATCTTGAGTTCATGATTTGTTTATTTTAAGGGTTGTGATAATTTTATATAATTCTATTAATGGTTGGATTAAATATAGCAAGTAAAATAATGAGACTTATTACTTGCAATATTGTACAACTATGAAAATTCCTTGAAATTGTTAGTTGTAGAATTATATTATACATGAATAAAATAGCTGGCAAAACTTTATTTCATTTTTCATTGAGTTAAATATATTATTATATAAGGATTACATTTGTAATAAAGTCATTTTATGAATTTAGGTTATAGTTTATATTTTTGTTCTCTTTTTTAGTAGAGTAGCCTCTCCCACATTTATAGGTGGAAATGAATTTTTAGTGAGTAATCATATATAATGAGGTGAAATCTATTGTATTAAATGCACTAGTTATTCATTGTTAATATCATATTGTGTTATTGTGAGTATATTCCTTTGATCTCAATTATACTCAAACCTATATATGCCTTCATCATTTAGTGATCTAGCTCATTTTGTAATATGGTATTATAGAAAGGAAGAGTCTAGGAGTTTGAAGCCCTATCAAGAGTCTTGGGCCTTTGAAAGACAAGTTTTTCACTCTTCCAGCTTCAATGGTCTGAGATACATAGAGTCTATGCAATTCTGAATACATAGGGACTACCATTGGAAGAGATGGATCAAGGGATCACCAACATGTCTTCTCAAACTCTATAAGACATTCTTTTAGCTCTCTTAGTTGAATAAAATAGAACAAATGTAGGTGATACTCAACATAAGAGTGCATTATACCCAATATATGATTTTAGTAGATCAACTAAAAACAAAGGGGATATGGAATGTCATTATTGTAAGACAATGAGTCACATAACTTAGAACTATATATTTCAAGATAATGATGTTATCAAGGGAAATCTCAAAGACAAACCACATGTAGCAAATGTAGCCATTGTTGAAGATACACTAGATGTTGATAGTGGTGATAACCTTAACAAATAAAGGGAATTTTATGCATTTGAAGGAGCTCACATCTTGAAAATAGGAAGGGATATAATGTAGATAAATCTCGACATGGATGACTACTCAAATAGTTCATGAGTTTGTGAATCTTGGGAATTATACCATTATAAGGGTCATGAGACAAGTTTATGGACCACTATGGATAAAGATCAACATGAATGGTTGTCCAATAATTCAAGTGTTTGGGAAGGTGGAATTTAGGAACTTAGGAATTCAACTTGGGAGCTACATATTTACAAGTGTTATGAGGTAGTTTGATGGAGATCTACTTGGTCCAAAAACTATTTTCAAATAAGAAGTTTCTGAAGAATGTTTGGTTTTGATGTTTTAGTTTTCAGTCAATATTTTTGTATACCTTTATTCAATATGTTTTTCTTTCAATAATGCAAGTCTTAAGAGGGGGTGTTAGGATGTAAGGCTTACGTTTGTAATAAGTCAATTTAAGAATTTAGGTTATAGTTTATGATTTTGTTCACTTTTTGTGTAGAGTGGTATATCCCACATTCATAAATCTAAATGACTTGATCAATGAGAAATCATATATAAGGAGGTGAAATCCATTGTAATAAATGCACCAACTATTCATTGATAATATCATATTGTGTTATTGTGAAACATATCTTTCTTTGAGATCAATTATATGACTCAACCCTATCTAGGCCTTCATCATTTAGTGAGCTTATTTTGTAATAAAATGCATTTTCATAAATTAGCCTTCAAAGATAGATAAACTAATTGAATATAATTATCCAATTTTCAAAAGAAAAACCCACTAAGAGTTTCAACTTTTAACCTTATTGTAGAAAACTATACACTTTTTACATACTGTAGGTTATATTGAGAATTACAAGAAGTTGACCAATTTACATGAATTTAGTTCTAATGGTAAGATTTGGATCCTTCATGACTAATGTTTTACAAGTGATAGTACCATCACACGTGCATTCAAAAGGGAAAACCACTCTTTTCATGGATTCGATGAACCTCTTATTTCTTTTTAGATATTAAAAGTATCCAATTAGGGTCCACTTAAGCCATTTGGCTTGTCGACTATGTGTTAAGTTCCTTTGATGATGGAGGGAAACCAACTTTGAGGTCAAACACTTTACCTCAAAAACACACATGGATCTCTACACTAGTCAAGGTTTGAACCTAGACCATTTGCATTAGGGTATTTTTTAAGGATTCAAATATTATACCTTAGTATAGTATTCTAGGCGATTATTTCAGATTGAAAAAATAATAATACAAATGTAGGGGAATATTCAATAACAAAAACATACAATTTACTAATAAACTTGTAAATTTCGTCATCCATTGGATGTAGCTTGTGTGCTTGGGAGGAATGGTTGTTATCCTCCCCACCCAGGTTCGATTCCTTGTAAGTGACATGCGATTCCCTTAATGGAACTATAATATAATCTTGTTGTCGAGTATGCTACTCTTGTTTTTGAGCAATCAATATTCCAGAAATCATGGCATCCCCATGTTCTCTCGCATATTTCGGGGGGGTTTTCCATGGATTTAGCGAGCTACTGGTCTTCAATTCCATGAAACACATGTAAAAAAAAGACTTGTTAATTTCAGCAAATATTATCGATATAAGCATATTTTATGTAAAAAATAAGTGAATTTTTAAAGTAAAAATCACTAATTAGCGATTTTTTTTTTGAAAAAATGCTCAAAATAGCTAATCGACCAAAATTATCCCCCAAAAAATACCTTGTTTTGCATGGTGGTGACCTATCCCAACTGGTAATCCACACTCCAATGGATAATTTTCATATATTCCAAATATCATAGTTGGTTGATTGTATTTTGAACAAGATAGCAACAATAACATAATTATAAAATATGTGTGGTCATTTTACAAAACAAGTGCTCATTATGTTTATATAGGATCAACATTATGTACCCTATAACGAGCATGAATATGGATATGCCACCACAAATTTGGTATATATTGCACACACATTTCAAAATGATAGGGAAATTTATAATACATGTACATGTTACGCATGCACACACACACACATATGCATACATGGGAAATTTATAACAGACACACATACACACAAATGGTGACTTGTTTGTTGGAATGTGGTCTAGCGTCAACTTGGAGTAGTTGTCATGACGATGATCCAAATTTCAATCTTGGTGGGCATGCTCCTCCTCTGTGTGGGGTTTGTTGGATGTGGCTATTGATTATATTGAATATTTTTGAGGTAGACTTTAGACATATTATCAACATAATCCATCAAAAGGGATAATTTCCCTACGAGTTTCCCTACGAGAGAGTTATGGTGTCAATTTTAGTGATTGGGCACAACAAGGATGTGTCTTTTGTCTCAAACCATGGATTAGTGTCAAAACTATGAATTTATACCGTAAGCAATGTTTTCAACCCGGTCATAGTCCATGCATAGGGCCTTGGTCCACTTTAATATCCATGTTGAAGGATTTTTTTCCCTACAATACAAATATGGGTTTGATTTTAAGGATTGAGAATAAAAAGGACATGTATCCTAACCCAAGCCATTGTTTATGGATGAAAACTAGGGATTTATCCCCTAAACACAATTGTCTTTCAAACTCATAGGGTAGACATGAGGTCCTATACCATGACAAAAACCTTACAAAATGAATCTTTTCCCTCCAAGAGTAATATGGACCAAATTCAAAGGATTGAGCATAAAATGAATGGGTCCCTTAACCAATGTTATGATCCAAGAGTGCAAACCAAGGATTTCTAGTTGTAATACATGATTTTGGGCTCACGGTCTATGCATGGGGACTTGGTCCATGACATAGTCCCTTTAAAATAAATATATTCCCTACAAGAGGAGTATGGGCTTATTTCAAGGATTGGGCATAGTAACGATGGGTGTTTTGTCCTAAGAAATGGCACAAGGATGAAAACCACAGATCTATCACGTAAGTAATGTTTTTAGAGTCAGGTTATACATAACACACTATATCACAATATAGTCCATAGAAATGAAATTTTTTCCATATGATATAAATTTGGTCTTGATTTTTAGGGATCAAGAACAA
>ML803556.1:175630-193274 GCA_009831015.1 Picea engelmannii | reverse complement strand
GACAAAGAAGACAAACTTCCCAATATGAGAGATGACCTTCCTGCATTGCTTGGCAAAGATCAAGGAAATGGCAGTAGATGGGACTACCTCAAGTATTATGTACAATTTCTTGTCCAAAGTAATAATAACACTACGAGGCATAGACTCATATACATCATGAAGTTTCCATAAATAAGGTTGGCCCAAGAGAACATCACAAAATTCAAGGGGGGGGTGATATATCACAATACCTCATCTTTGAAGGGATTGATGTTGTAGGGAAGGCGACATTGTTGGTTAATGAAAAGATCTATCCCTTGACGAAACCATCGATGGTGTACGACTGTGGGTGTGGTGTTGTTGGCAAAGCCAACTGCTTGACGACCTCTACCAAGATGAGGTTATTCTGGCTACCGCTATCAATGATGAAGTGCAACAGAGTACCCTTCACCCACATCTGTGAATGAAAGAGGCACTCACCTTCCTCTGGTTCATCAGGTTCACTAGGTTGGATCTTGGTGGTAGCAACAGTGGCACTAGTTTTTTCATCAATGGTCTGTCTCCCTTTTTCTATCTTTGAATTAGAGTCAAAATGCACATCTGATTCAAAGGCTTTCACCTCAGAGACCAATGAGTGTTTTGAGCAGCTGATCCAAAATGGATCCAGGAAGGCCTAAAAATAAAAGTTCTTGGAATCGGACGAAACTAGTGCCATTGCGTCCGGCTTGTTGCACTGATTTCTTTCATATATTGTTTTTTGCAAATGGACGTCGTATGCGGAAGTTATCGTGTTCTGACCGATTTCCAAAAAAGGAAAAAAGTCAAACTGGTCAAAGTCAATAGGTCGTACTGTCTATGTCAACAATACGACAGGTGACATTAGCATGACATCATGATGACATCAGCAAGACACGTGGCAACACCAGGAGGTGACATGTGTCACTCAATTTTGTCGTTTTCAAGTTGAGTTGGACCGGTACGAAATTGACACGTGGCACTGTACAGATGACATGTGGCAGTCCATATGTGACGTGGCCCAATGATAGGATGACATGTGGCAGTAAATATGACAAGTAGTTGTACAGATGCTGATGTGGCAGGGTGATTGAGTTGTATGGAACCTGACTGGACAAGTGACGTGGCAACTGACTGTGCATGCTGATTGGATGTTGACTGTACCATACAGATGAATCACAGGGTGAAACGTGGCCCAATCAGAGGATGCCACGTGGCACCCTGTATTTTTCCAATGTTGGCTAGGCAAAAAATTGGTTTGGAACTCCACAAGTTTCGAACCCATGACCTCTAGTTGCGCCAACGGACTATGACAAATGCGTTATCCACCCGAGCTAGTATGATCCTTGTTTAAACATATGGGCTAGATTATAATTGAAGTGGTTATGTGTGGATTTTTGGGGATAAGCACCTGGTCGACATGGCTAGCCTCGTCGACCAAGGTCATCCTCGTTGACCAAGGCCCACAACCAGGATCTAGGAACCCAGGGCTAAGCACAGTAAGGCACACGTGGAGCATAAGGACTAGGCCATATGGCCATCCCTGCGACCAAGGGCCAGGAATCAAGGGCTTAATAGACTAGTGCCCAACCTATGACCACATGGACCTTCCTCATTGAATAGGAGCTCGGGAGAAGGGGGTTGTGCCTGATTTTTTCCCAATTTTGGGTTTTAAACCATATATTATGATTTTTTGTGGATTTTCAGCCTACTTTTAATGGATTTTAGCCATTATTGGAGGATCTGGAGCCCGATTTGAGGCCAGGTATTGGGATGAAGTTGGGAGGAGGATACCAAATCCACATCTATAAGAATTAGAGGTTTTTTTTACAGTAAAACAAGTTTATAATAGGAGAAATATTGAGGAATTTGAAAGCCAAAGCCATTTTTATGCAGGGAAGCCATTGAGGAGGGGAACTTTGCGGGCCAATTTCAGGAACTACACTCAACCTTTTTTAGTGCCGTCAGTTGTGTTGGACTCTTGAGGTCGAGAAGAACACAAAAAAACTAGTTTGTAATCCTTTTTCCACTTTTTTGATGTACTTTTGAAGCATTTAAGAGAAATAAGAAAGCCTCACCCACTGAGACAAAGGCCCGGAGATGTAGGCAATCTTGTTGAACTCCATTAACAATTTTTTTGTTATGGTTTGTTATTATTTGTGCTTACATTATGATATGCATTTATTTATTATGACTTCTATAATATCTCATTAATTTCTTCTTCTTTCATTAATTCCTAATGGGTAAATGAACACATGCTTAAAACTTAGCCAAGTCTTTAAAGATCAATTTCAGATCAAGTGGTATCAGAGCAGGTTGACGATTGGTTTTTGAGTTTGCATGATTACCAGGGAAAATATGAGTCATGGTGAAGGCAAGCTTGTATAAGGGGATACTGAGATTGGATCGAGAAAGAGGACTTCTCAAAGTGAGGAGATGGCATCAGAAGAAGGCATGTCTCAAAATGAGATAGAGTTGCAAAAGACTTTATCTGCCATGTTTGAGATGGTAAAGGTATTATATGAGGATTACTTGGAACGGAAGAGGCATTTCCAAGGGGAATCTTCAAAACAAGACAAAAGTGAAGAAGGAGAGGATCCTCCTAAGCCTCCTCCTTCACCTCCTTCTTCTCCACCAACTTCTTCTTCTTCAAGTACAAGTTCAAAATCCACAGCAAGAAAACAATTCCATAAACATAAACATGATATGCATTTACTTAAGCTTGATGTGAAATTCGAATTGCCCATGTATGATGGTGAATTCAATGCTGAGAGGCTTGATAACTGGGTCAGATAGATGGAAGTTTATTGCAGTGTGAAAAAAATCAAAGATGAGGCAACTCAAATCAAGTTGGCATCACTTCGTCTTGCAGGCACAACACTCATCTGGTGGCAGAGTAAGTTGCAAAATGGAACACAACAATTTGGTAATGTATTCCCATCATGTCAAGATTTTGTTTTTGCACTTAGAAAACAATTTTATCCTTTGGGTTATAAAGAGAAGGCTTTAATTGAATGGAAAAGTCTTTAACTAAGAAAGGGACAAACCGCGCAAGAATACACAGATGAATTTCGTAAGATGGCATTAATGTTAAACATTCCATTATGAAGTATATAGGAGGTTTACCTGGACATATTCGTAACACTGTATTTATGTTTGGACCTACTAATCTTGATGAGGTTTTTGTTCAAGAAACATACATTGAAGAAGGGAAAACAAGAGTTGGTGTATCAGGGTACTCATCTTCAAGGAAAGAGGACAAAAGAAAGGGGAATGGAAAGAAAGCAAATTCAACGACAAGAAAGGAGGAAAAGATCTCTTGCAAGCATTGCAAGAAAGAAGGGCATGATGATGACCATTGTTGGAAATTGCACCCAAATAAGAGACCAAAGTGGTTCAAAGAAAGGAAAGGGAGGCAAACAGCTGCAACAAAAACACAACCAACATACTTGGGATATGATTTAGGTGATGGGACTAAGATCACAACAGTTGGTTTGACAGGTAAAATTGGTGATGGATATGAGACTAGAAGTAAGTTGTTTCACATAAGGGTGATAATGAAACATACCAAGATCGATACATTGATAGATAGTTGATCTCAATCTAACTTGATTTCAGAGGAAGTGGTTAAAAAATTGGGATTAAACACTAATATGCATCATAAACCTTAATCACTTAAATCGATAAACAACAATCATAAATTGCACATAACAAAGAAATGCACTTTAAAGTTTGTAATTTCATCAAAGTTTGTGGATGAGGTAATGTTTGATGTGGTGCCACTCAATGAATGTGGAATGGTCTTAGGCAACCCTTATTTGTATGATCGCAAAATAATCTTCTACATGGAACAAAATCAATATCACTTAACTAAAGAAGGCAATGAATATGTTGTGCATGCTCATCACATAAAAGTAAATCAATCTCTTCAAACAATGGAACAATTAAGGAAGGCAACTTATGCAAGCAACACACCTATAATTGTGCCAAATAAAGAAGTTGATCTTAAGCATGAACATGAGATGGTTGTAGAATGGAAATTCAATGATACTTTGATTCAAGATAAGTTAATTTCGTGTAATCACTTCAAACATATTATCTCATTTGCAGTGATATTTCTGATGTTATCGATGCTAATGTTTTCAACATGGATGGTAGTGGCTTCAGTAAGATGTGAAAGAGTACAAGTGGCTAACAATATGTTGTCAATTGTCATGGTTGTTTCGCAATTGATTATGGTAAGATAGGTGCAAAGGACATAGTTTAAAGACAAAGAAAAAGTGGGGCGGCCTATCCCTCACTTGATGACTGGTTAATACCCTTTTGGAGGACCAAAAGGTCTTAGTGGGGAGGCATGATCCAAAATGGATCTAAGAAGGCCTAAAAATAAAAGTTATCGGAATCATAAGAAACTAGTGCCATTGTGTCTGGTTCGTCGCACTGATTCCGAACATATTTGTTTTTCGCAAATGGATGTTGTATGCGAAAGTTATCGCATTCTCATCGATTTCCCAAACATGTAAAAAGTGAAACTGGTCAAAGTCACTAGGTCGTACTACTGACGTCAACATTATGATAAGTGACATTAGCATGATGTCATGATGATGTCAACGGGACATGTGAAAGCACCAGGAGATGACACATGTCACTCATTTTTGGCGTTTTCAGGCTGAGTTGGATCAATACGTAATTGACACGTGGGAGTGTACAGATGACACTTGCCAGGTCGTACGTGATGTGGCCCAATGACAGATTGACACATGGAAGTATGGATGACAAGAGGCTATATGGATGCTGACATGGTAGGGTGACTGGGTTGTACGAAAGATAATGTGGCAATTGACTGGACATGTGACGTGGCTATACGACGGTGACATGGGAGATGATTGTGTGTTGACTGTACTATACAGATGAATCACGAGGTGACACATGGACCAATAATAGGGTTCCACGTGGCACCCCAAATTTTACCAATGTTTGCTAGGCAAAAAATTTGTTTGACACTCCGCAAGTTTCGAACCCATGACCTTCAGTTGCACCAACAGACTACGACAAATGCGCTAGCCACCTAGGCTAGTATGATCCTTGTTTAAACATACGAGCTAGATTATATTTGAAGTGGTTATGTGTGTATTTTTGGGGATAAGCACCCGGTCAAAAGGGCTAGCCCCATCGACCAAGGAATGCGACTAGGAGCTAGGAACCCAAGGCTAAGCATAGTAGGGTGTGTGTGGAGCATAAGGACCAGGCCATATGGCCATCACTACGACCAAGGGCGAGGAATCAAGGGCTTAACAAACTAGCTCCCAACCTACGACCACATGGACCTTCCCCATATGACCAGAAGCCCGGGAGAAGGGGGTTGTGCCTGATTTTTGTCTAATATTGGGTTTTAAACCATATATTATGATTTGTTTATGGATTTTCACCCTGGTTTTAATGGATTTGAGATATTATTGGAGGATATGGAGCCTGATTTGAGGCCAGATCTTGGGAGGAGGATAACAAATCCACATATATAAGAATCAGAGGTTTTTTGACAGTAAAAAATTTTTAGAACAGGAGAAATGTTGAGGAATTTGAAAGCCAAATCCATTTTTATGTAGGGAAGACATTGAGGAGGGGAACTTTGCGAGCCAATTTTGGGAACTACGCTCAACCGTTTTTAGTGCCGTCAGTTGTGTTGGATTCTTAAGGTCGAGCAGAAAAAAACCAGACCAGTTTGTAATTATTTTCCCACTTTTCTGATGTACTTTTGAATAAATGAAGATAAATACGAAAGCCTCACCCATTGAGACAAAGTCCCATAGACGTAGGCAATATTGCCGAACTCCGTTAACAACTTTGTTGTTATGGTTTGTTGTTCTTTGTCCTTACATTATGATCTGCATTTCTTTCTTATGGATTCTATACCATCTCATTAAGTTCTTCTTCTTTCATTAATTCCTAATTGGTAAATGAACACATGCTTAAAACTTAGCCAAGTCTTTAAAGATCAATTTTGGATCAACAACATTAAACGGTGTTATGCCAGGGGATTAGAATGGTTATCCTAAGGTTTTCCATCCTTTCTTTGTCTTCCCGTTGTCCTTCTTTGTTTGTGGCTTAGAATGGTTATCTTAAGGTTTTCCATCCTTTCTCTGTCCTTTTTTCTATGGGTTGGGGCTGCCTTTTCCATGCTTCTACTGTGAGGGGTTCATAGACCCAAATTGGCGCATCTTTTGTCTAATCTTCTACTCGATTTTGACAGCATATTGATAGGCTTCTCCCGAGGAAGAGATGCACATAAAATCCATTTTTGTATGGATGTATCTATGCAGACCATCGTGGTACTTGAGCAATAGATGTCACTCAGAGTCTTTGATACGCATCTTGGTGCGCAAGGTATGGAAGACATTGGTGAACTATGGCACTATTTGGTCCCTTTCTTGCCACAATGAGCCATCTTGTATATAAGTCCTCATAACTTCCAACGAGGTAGTATTGTTCCTTAATAACATCCCTAAAAGAACCCAAAGTGGGTGCGATTGCAAATAATGGAGATTCCTATGTTTCCTTTTGCTCACATAAAGTCTCTCACCAATATTTGACATGGGGGACGGTCTTAAGGAGTGCAAATGTAATATTTTCTCTATCGGAAAATTTATGGACAAAAAAAAACCCTTCTAAAAGGTTTAATCACTTGTCTACAACATTCACATCTATCTTACCTTCAAATATAGGAATATCAAAATTGATCTATACCTTGAAGGGGGTGGTGCCTCCGCTCGAGGAAGATGTGTCGCCTGTTGGTAGTCATCGAAGGATTTGCAGAAAATTATCCATCATCTCGTTTCTATGTCATGCAAGGGATTCCTCGAGAAATAGTTTGAAAATATCTCCTACCCCATCGTCTCTCTTTTCTTCCCCCATGGGTGATTGTCAAGTTTCATGAGGCTGATCTTGCAAAGACTCAATTGGTTCGAGTCCCAACTGCTTATACCCCGACAAACATGCACATAGAAACAAATGGAGAGAAGACGGCTCTTATACCATTGATCCAGATTTATTAGTGGAATGAAAAGAAACACACACACACACACACACACACACACATATATATAACATTAACACATATATATAGTGAACAAGAAATTTGTTGCAACTGTAAAATGTAGAATGAAACAATCTTGCTCAAATGGTGGCAGATAATCTCTGAGAAGAGATGTGGCGGATACATACATTCGCCTGAGCCCATTATAATGAGGCCTCCAAGACTTTTTAGTATCAAGAATTAATCATAAAACCCTAGACATCTAAAAACCTAACCCTAGGAGATGAAGTGTCAAAATTCATGTGGGCCCCGATGGGGTAAGTTGGTACATCAACTTCCCGATGTCATAACTTTTTCATACAATCTTTGTTTTAGGCACATGATATCCCGTTTGAAGGGTCTATACGAGGACTACACATGTTTCTGTCCATTCTAACTTTGTCTACAATGTGACTTTGGTGAGCCCTAAAATTGTTGTTTAGGGTCTCAAATCAACCCCGGAAGTTTAGGACCCGAAAAGCTAGAAAAAAACTGCCAAGATGAAAAATGTATGTCATCCAGATGGGAGAGGTGGGTGGAAAATGATATCCACATAGATCACAAAGCCAAATGGATTCCTTCCTTCAATCCCTAGTCTACGTCTTCATTTCTCTCTCTGAAAACATGATGACAAGAGAAACTGTCAAAAGAGTTTTGCAATGTTTTAACTTCTTCAAGTATTGTTTCTAATCATATATTGAGGCATCTCTATGTTCCCCTTGACCAATTTATCACTGACATTGAGTCGCCAAAAAAATTAAGTTCCCTGCAACCTTTTTCGATAGAAAAAATGAGAAGAAGCTTTAAGATCAACAATTTTGCAAAGTTATTTGTTCCATCTCCCAAACCCATCAAAACCTTGAAGTAGTTGGAGTCATTTAGATACAAAAGTGCCCCGCCACAACATATTGAGTTTTGTGAGGTACCATCGAAATATCCCCAAGGTTTGGATTTTTAAATATCTTCTTCTTGGATCACACAAATACCTACTTGACCCTTCTCCTGAGGGAAAAAAGAAATAATTGAAAGACTTTGAGCTACTGTTATTTCAGGAATAACGAGATTTTCTTGAAAGATGGTGATCCAGATTTTATGAGTAGAATGAAATGACTACAAATTATTACCAGATGCTTAACATAGAATAACATAGATACAGTAAAATTGGTTTTCTATTCAATAAGGAAATAAGCTGAAACTGTAAAATGCAGTGGAAAACAAGCTTTTTGGAATGGTGGCAGCTTATCTCTGAGAAGAGATTGATGGTTGCGCTCATTCACCAGAAGATGATCACAATGAGGCTCTCAAGGCATTTTTACAATAAACAGGAGTTTGAAAAACCCAAAACATCCAAAAATCTAACCCTAGGAGATGAAGTGCCAAAAGTCATGCAGGCCCCGTTTGGGTAAGTCAATACATCAACTTCCTGGGGTCGTAACTTTTGCATACGATCTCCATTTTAGGCGTATGATAGCCCATTGGAAAGATCTAGCCGAGGAATACAACAATTACACAAAATTTCATAAAGAAATTTTGCAACCGCACCATACCCCAAAAAACATCGTTTAGGGCCTCAAAACGGCTCCGGAAGTTCAGGACTCGAAAAACTACTAAAAATAGTAAATTATCAAAATTGTTAGAAAGTTGTTTTGAGCCAGCTGGAAAAGGTGGGTGGCCACCAATATCCACCTGGATCAATCCTCCATCTTTAGGAAGCAATGGTCTCCATTGCATTGAGTTCCCCCATCAAATGAGGAAATTTCTGCTGAATTTGGCCCCGGGTGAGCCAATTGCCTTGGTGCAGGAGTTGCCCTGCTTTGATGACTCGATAAAGTTGGATCCTTTTTTGTCAAGTTCCCTTGATCTGTGTGTCCACAATCTGATCATTGGATGCCTGTTGTATGGATTCGGGGTTGGGCCGTGTTGGTTTCAGTTGTTCTGCTACATCTGAGGTGTCTAATAATGGTGGGAATAAGGCCGAAGGAGGTCCACGTTGAACACTGGGTGTAGGCCAAGGAAAGGAGGAATGTTGAGAGAAAAATAATTATCCCCCATAGCCTTGGTGATGGTGTACGACCCATAATGGAGTGGGTGAAGCTTCCGATGGGGTCTTGTAAGGTGTTCTTTCTGCAAGTGCAACCAAACTTTGTTGCCCACCTGAAACTTATGTGGAACCCAATGTTGATCATGGTGATGCTTGTACTTGTCATTGGACTTCTGTAGGATACCATGAACCTATTGGTGAATGTGTTGGATCCTCTCAATGAATCGGGTGGCTTTGTCAGCCTCAGTTAGAGTAGGAGAGGAGTCGGTCGAGGTGACCGCAAGGGGAATTGAAACATATATGGGACCCAATGGTTGGAATCCCAACCCCACTTGAAATGGGGTGTGGCCAATTGAGCTATGTAGGGATTGGTTGTAGCTATCTTGGACATAGGGAAGACTCTCATCCAATGTGCAAGGGTGCTTGAAATTATACATGCGCATGATATGCACAATCATTCGATTTACGACCTCGGTTTGGCCATCTGTCTAGGGGTGGAAGGCCGTGCATTTGGTGAGCTCGGTGTCCAGCAGTGACCAGAATCTCAACTAGAATGTGCTGAGAAATCGATTTTCCCGATCTAAGACAATGGTTTGTGGGATTCCAAAATGTACCCAGACTCCTTCAAAGAAGAGCTTGGCAGTGGCTTCTGTTGTGATGCTCTTCTTGAAAGCAACCAGAATCGCCATCTTAGAAAAGCGATCGACAACCACAAAAACACAGTCATTTCCCCGCTTGGTGGACGGGAGGCCCGACATGTAGTCCATTGAGATGGATTCCCATTGTCTATCAGGAGTAGGAAGAAGGGTGTACAGGCCCTGTTTCTTAGTGGTTGGTTTGGCAATAGCACATGCAGTGCAAGACCTGATATACTTGTTGACCTCTTGTCGAAGTTTCGGCCAGTAGAAATGTTTTTGTAGCATTTCCACTGTCCTTTTGACACCAAAGTGTCATGCCACCCGGCTGTAGTGGGCTTCCCAGATCAGTTTCTCTCGCTCACTTGAGGGAACACATATATGGCCTAGACGACACAACAACCCATCTTGAAGATGGAAATTATCGATAACTTCCTTTGCACCCAACATTTGGTAGGTGGTGGCGAAGTCCGGGTCTGTCTCATAGAGTTGGGGCCATCCAGAGGTCTCATGGACATAGGAGTCTAACATTGTGGTGAGTGTCGTGACTGGTGGTCTGTTGAGGCAATCAGGGATGAGGTTGGTGCTTCTTGTTTTATACTTGATGTTGAGGTGGAATTGTTGCAAGTATGTGGACCACTTTTGATGGCGATCATTCTGTAATTTTCCTTGTGTCTGCATGAACTGCAGTGGCTTATGATTAGTGTGGATGACTGTCTCCCTCCCAACAATGTAATGTCTCCACTGGCGGCAGGCTTGCATAATGGAGTACATTTATTTGTCGTAAGTAGGGTACGTAAGGAAAGAATCTGATAGTTTCGCACTATGATAGGCCACGGGGTGGTTGTGCTGCATGAGAACGACACCCACTGCATAGTCTGAAGCATCAGTCTCAATATCAAAGGGTTGTTGCAGGTCTGGTAGTGAAAGTACTAGGGTTGAGCACAAGCGTTGCTTCAAATCATCGAACGCTTGTTGTTGGGGCCAACCCCATGCAAATTTATCCTTACCACCACCCATGGTTATTTGGCTGAGGGCCCATGTAATATGGGAGAATCCCAACACAAACCTACGGTAGAAATTGGCAAGGCCCAAGAAGCTCTGAAGCTCAGTGAGTGTGGTTGGGGCTAGCCAGTCACGGATGACTTGGATTTTGGCTATATCCACATGTACACCATGTTGATCAATGATGTATCCTAGGTAATGGACCCTGTCCATGTCGAAGGAGCATTTTTTCAAGTTGGCGTATAGCTTGTGTTGTCGCAGGGTGTGCAGAACCTGTTGAATATGCTGCAAGTGTTCGGCCCAAGTCTTGTTGTAAATGAGAATGTCATCAAGATACACCACTACAAAAGTATTAGTGAATGGTCACAAGATATCGTCCATCATCCTCATGAAAGTGGTTGGAGCATTTGTCAGACCAAAGGGCATGACCAACCATTCAAAAAGGCCTTCCTTTGACTTGAAGGCGGTCTTCCATACATCTGTTTGTTCTATCGAGACCTAGTGGTAGCCAGACTTCATATCAATCTTACTGAAGTATTTGGCCCCCATGAGTTGATCAAGGAGGTGATCGATTCGGGGAATCGGGTACCGGTTTCTGACTGTGATTTTATTTAGATCCTGATAATCAATGCAAAGTCACCATGTTCCATCTTTCTTCTGTACTAGCACGATTAGGCTCCTGCAAGGTGATGAGCTAGGACAGATGTGCCCCTTGTGGAGAAATTCTTGGATCTGTCACTTGACCTCCCCATTCTCTAACAGAGAGTGGCGATAGACTAGCCCATTGGGTAGCGATGCACCAGGGGTCAGATCGATAGGGTTCTTGACCTGGCAGTGCAGAGGTACCCCGGTAGCTGAGGAGAAGTTATCCGAGAATTCTTCCACGATCTTATCTACTTGCTTCTGTTGTGTGGAGAGCTCAGCCGCAGAGACACTGGATGTGGCTGTGATTTTTCTCTCACTCTGAGAGTGAATCATGAATAAGACAAACTTCCTTGTCTAAGAGATGACCTTCCTGCATTGCTTAGCAGAGATCAAGGAAATAGCACTAGGTGGGACAACCTCAGGTATCCTGTACAACTTCTTGTTCAAAGTAATAATAACACTACGAGGCCTAGACTCATATACAACATGCCATTTCCATAAATAAGGTTGGCCCAAAATAACATCACAAACTTCAAGAGGAGCAACATCACACAATACCTCGTCTTTGAAGGGCTTGATGTCGTACGACAGTCGACACTATTGGATGAGGTGGATATCGCTTCCATGGCAGAGCCATCCAATGGTGTAGGGTTGTGGGTGCAACATTGTTGACAGGGCTAGCCACATGAAGACCTCTGTTGAGATGAGGTTCTTCTGGCTACCACTATCAACGATGAAGTGTAGTGGGGTGCTTTTTACCCACATCTGTGAATGGAAGAGGTAATCTCCTTCTTCTGGCTCGTCCGGTTCACCATGTTGGAGCTTAGTGGTAGCAACAATGGAACTGGGTTCCACGTCAATGATTTGTCTTCCCCTTTTTGGTTCTGAATTAGAGTCAGAACCTGCATCTGATTCAGAGGCTTTCACTTCGGCCACCAGCGTCTGCTTTGAGTAGCAGTCAGTAGTGTTATGCCAAGGGCTCTTATGGAAGTCGCACCACTTCCCAATATCTTTCTTTCTCTTTCTCGTGTCCTTCTTTGCTTGTGGGTTGGACTGGTTGTCCTGATACTATCCATCTTTTATCTGTCCTTTGTTCTGTGGGTTGGGGCCGCCCTTTCTTGGCTTTTGTTGTGAGGGGTTCCTCGGCCCAAATTGTCGCATCTTTTGTTTGAGCTTCTGCTCTATTTTGACGACATATTGGTAGGCAAGGCCCAAGGATGAGATGTCTAGAAATTCCATTTCGGTCTGGATGTATCTATGCAGAGCACCACAATACTTGAGCACCAGATGTCTCTCTGAATCTTTGATACCCAGCTTGGTGCGCAAGGTATGGAAGATATTTGTGAAATCTAGCACTGCTTGGTCTCTTTCTTGCCGCAATGTGGTCCATTTGGTATACAAGTCATCATAACTTCCGACAGGGTAGTATTGTTCCTTAATAGAATCCCTTAAGGATTCCTAGGTGGATGTGACTGTAAATAATGAGGGTTCCTTTGTTTCCTTTTGCTCACAGAAAGTTTCCCAACAATCTTTGACATGGGGAACGACTTTGAGGAGCGCAAAAGTAATAGTTTCTCTATTCAAAAAGTTATGGACAGAGAAATACCCTTCTAGTAGATTCAACCACTTGTCTACAACATCTGCGTCTATCTGATCTTCAAATATAGGAATATCTAAGTTTATTTGTACCTTGAAGGGGGGGGTGCCTCCGCTCGAAGAAGATGTGTCGCCTATTGGTAGTCGCCGAAGGATTTGGGCGAAATTATCCATCATCTTGTTCCTTTGTTGTGTGAGGGCTTCCTCAATCAATAGTTTGAAAGAATTTCCTGTCCCGTCATCTTTCTTTTCTCCTTCCATGAGAGGTTGCTTGGTTGTGTGAAAGCCTTTGTCCTCAAGAGAAACAAGCTCAAGACCCAAATCTTTGTACTTCGACCTCATTGGGGACATGCATTAAGACGACAAGGAGCAGACCTCTCTGATATCACTGATCCGGATTTTATGAGAAGAACGAAATTACTACAGATTATTACCAGATTCTTAACATAGAATAATAGAGATACAGTAAAACTGGTTTTCTATTCAATAAGGAAATAAGTTGAAACTATAAAATGCAGCGGAAAACAAGCTTCCTGAAATGGTGGAGGCTTATCTCTGAGAAGAGATGTGACGGTTGCGCTCATTTGCCAGAAGATGATCAAAATGAGGCTCTCAAGGCCTTTTTACAATAAACAGGAGTTTCAAAAACCCAAAACATCCAAAAACCTAACCCTAGGAGATGAAGCGCCAAAAGTCATGTGGACCCCATTTGGGTAAGTCAATACATCAACTTCTCGGGGTCGTAACTTTTGCATATGATCTCTGTTTTAGGTGTATGATAGCCCATTGGAAATATCTAGCCGAGGACTACAACAGTTGTGCAAAATTTCATCATGAAATTTTGCAACCGCAACATACACCAAAAAACATCGTTTAGGGCCTCAAAACGGCTTCAGAAGTTTACGACCCGAAAAACTGCTAAAAATAGTAAATTATCAAAATTGCTAGAAAGTTGTTTTGAGCCAGCTAGAAAAGGTGGGTGGCCACCGATATCCACCTGGATAATATAGCCTTATGTCGGGCCAACCATATTCCCCATATGATTAATAGTGGGAGGGATTTTACCTGTTTAAGATCTCTTCTTTCTAAGCAAGTTTTCCAAGACCTCTCCAGGTTAGACCCACTCCATCTAAAATTGACCCCCAACAAATTTGTGCACTCTCTCCAGACCACCCAAGAGTAGGGACAACCCAGGAAGAGGTGCAAAACAGTCTCTTCATCATTTTTGCATAGATAACACCATCCAGGTCCTTGCTTAATCCTTTTTTGCATGTTGTCCCAAGTTGGGGCTTTATTTTCCAAGGAACTCCACATAAAGAGTCTTGTTTTTTCCCAGACATTTATGTTTCCATAGATTTTTCCACCTCCATATCATATCCCTCTGATGATTTTCAATACTCAGTTGGATATATATTTCTTTTGGGGTGTAGGTGCTTGATGGGGTGTAGATCCATACCATTTCATCTTCCCTATCTCTTAATCTAATATGAGATGTCCCGAGAGCATAAACATAACCTTCCATTAGTCTGTTATCTTCCCCTTCTAACCCCAAGCTATTTTCCAAACACCACCCTTGTGCCTAAAGAGTGTTCTGTAATGGATATGTGATCTAATTGAGGGTGACAAATACAAGCATTCAATTTTTTTCCACTGTTTGTTCAGGGAGAATGTGTTTTCTATTGCTGCTCGACCATGGGTTTGTACCCAAACTAAATTTTTTCCCATTCTCCATATTCCATGCAAGTTCATCCCCAATGACTGGGAATGAGCTAAGAACTTCTTTCCAGATAATCGTCATTCCAGATTTTTTCTTTTTGGGGTTCTTGATCCATTCTTCCAATGAATTCGGGGCTATGTATTTTTGTTTTACTACTCTGGTCCATAAGCTTGAAGTTGATACCAGCCTCGAGACACAGTTTATTGCCAAAGCCTTGGAAAAAAGGAAAATATTTTGTATCCCCCAGCCACCGAGCTTCTTTGGGATCGCTATCCTTTCCCACCTTACCCAAGGAAGGACATAGGTATCTGAAGTTCCAATCTATAGAAATTTGAAGCAAATACACTTAGTTGCTTCCAAAATACATTTTTGGATCCAAGCTAGAGACATCCAGTAAACCTAGATAGCTTCAAGAACCGATTTAACTAGAACAAGTCTTCCAGCCCTTGAAATCCATCTATGACTCCAATTATGAAGCCTCTTTTCCATATTTCCAATTAACCACATCCAATACGTCTTCTTATAGTCATTTGATTTTAGGTTGAAACCTAGATACTTTAGTCCTTCATCTACCTCATTTAACTCAAAAGGAAACAATGCCTTATAAGAATTAATTTCCTCCTCAAAGAGCATATGGTATGAAACAATTGATTTTCTTCCATTGATTTGCATACCTGTATCTCCAGAGAAAAGATTTAGAATTCTATATAGAGTTTCAACATCCTCTCTTGTCCCGTCATGAAAGATTAGCACATCGTCCACAAAGAGAAAATGAGAAATTTTTAGATTGTGAGAAATATGGATTCCTAAGAAGGTTCCTTGTCTTTTAGCTTCTCTGATCGCCCTACTAAGCCCTTCTGCTACCAAAAGGAACAAAAAAGGAGACAACGAGTATCCTTGACGCAATCCCCTTTCAAAATGAAAAAATGGAGAAGTTGAACTTAGAACAACAAAGGACATCGTAGTGATGCAACTCATTACCCACCTGATAAAAGGAATCTCAAAGCCCAAATGAGTTAGTAAAAGACATATATATAACCAACTGACCCTATCATAGGCTTTTGAAAGATCAATTTTTAGTAGTACTCCTTTCATCTTTCTACTTTTTAAACTATGAAGTTATTCTTGAGCTACACCAATAGCTTCATGTATTTGGCGCTTTCCAAAAACCCAAATTATTCACTCGAAATCCTGTTGGAGAGAACAACTTTTACTCTTCTTTCTATGAATGTTTCTACAATCTTGTAAGTGCAATTACATAGAGAAATAGGCCTAAATTAATCTAGGGAAGAAGGGTTATCAGACTTAGGTATGAGATCAATGAATGTATAATTGAATCTTGCAAGGATGCATCTAGAATCTCTGGTGTCTTCCACTATTTGAAGAATGTCTCGTCCCAACACATCATAAAGACCCATGAAGAATTCAATCGGCCATCCATTCGGTCCTAGGATTTTTTCCTTTTGAAAACTGTGTAGAGACTCTTTTAGTTTCTCCTCTAAGACTTATTCCATCAAATACCTATTATATTCCTCCTCCACAAATCCAGGGAGTAGCTGGGCTAAGTGGAAAACTTCCAAGATCGAGGCCCTCTCCTCAACTTTAAATAACGATTGGAAATGATATTTTCCCAATCGGGCCATACCTTTGAAAGATGTTTCTACATTTTCGTGTTGATCCTCCAAGTTCAAAATGGTGTTGGCAAAGGGCCTTCCCTTCACATAGGCTTGGAAGAAATTTGTGTTCTCGTCCCCACTTTCAAACCAAATTTCTATGCTTTTAAGTCTCCATGTCTCCTCCTTATCATGCAGTAAAGTCTCCCTCCTGTATTTTAGCATGATCAAGTATTCTTTGGATTCTTGTGAAAGGAAAACTTCTCCATCAGATTCATAGATCACATTAAGCCTTTATTCAATATCCTTTAACTCTTGGTCATCCTTCTATCTCTTGAGAAAGGACCGAGCAACTGTTTTCCCCTTGAGCTTTTTTAGATTGGAAACAAACTAAAAAGTTGTCGATTCAGGTGCATTGTGGTTGAAGGGAGTCCAGTTGTCCTTAACTAAATTAATAAAGGCTTAATCTTTTAGCCAGGTGTTGTTGAATTTGAAGGTGCAAGCATGTTTCATATTCCCTTTCTAATCTCCAAGAAAATAGGGACATGGTCGGACTCCCCCCCGCTTCCAAACCATTATTTTATAAGCATCTATATTTCAAGAAAAATTTATGATACTACAAACCTGTCAATCCTCTTGGCTATCTGATCCTCACCTACCCATTTATTCCTCCATGTTGGTTTCAAATTGGTAGGCTCAACATCAAAAAGGCTTTTATAAGTCATATTTTGGGAGAATTAATCAGATAGGGGATCTTCTCTATCTCAAGGCCCACAAACTTCAACCAATCCTAATGAAAAATTGAAATACCTTCCCAGAATTAAAGAATCACCATCAAGCAATGATTTGTTGAGAAGGTCATCCCAAATGGGAACCCGATCTCGATAAGGGTCATATATATTGAAAATGTGAATCTTCATTCCCAGATCTACCAAAAAGACTTCAATACCAAGACAAGATTCCAGCCCCTAGGATTTCGACAACTTGATTGTCCTATAGTTCTAGCCCACTGCCAACCCACTAAACCTTCCTCTGACATCCGAAGATAAAAAATCCCATCCATGAAACATGGCTTCCAAGGTACTACTCTGTTAAGAACCAAACATCAATATAGCATAGAAAAACCTCAGGAAAAGTACTCAACGCCTTGAAAAAGAGATAATTTCAGATAATAAGCCTCTTTGAGGGGGCAATCTCCTTTTACCCCACTTAAATGTTCAAGTCCAAGATGATTCAAAATGAAAATGTCTCCTTGGTATATATAGGAGACTAGGAGGTTTAATGGCCTAAAGCCGACATAAATAAAATAACATTACTAATCTAAAT
>ML803556.1:153959-167888 GCA_009831015.1 Picea engelmannii | reverse complement strand
TCATTTATATTTAGTTTTATTTTAATATTTTCCCAAAATATCTAGATGAGGAAGGTTGATGGATAGTAATGAGGGGGGGTTGAGGAGACTTGGGGAAGTGTGTATGGAAACTTGATAAATAGGGAGAAGAGGTAGAGAGGGGGGAGGATGGAGAGGTTGGAGCATGATGAGAGGTTGTGAAATTCTTGGAAGAGATGATTCTTGTGATAGTTTTCTTTGAGCATTTGTACTTTGTTGTTCTTGGAGTCACGGGCACGGAGGGCCAAGAAACCGAAAGGTTTCTTGAAGCTAGGAAGCCGGCTAGGCTCCTAGTTGGCAGGGAGGATTCCGTTGTTTCACTCTGGGCAAGCGGGAAAAGAATACTTGGAAGCGCCCAGGACTACATTACAACTGATGAGCTTCTACAAACTGAGGAGGTATTTTTCAGTGATATTTTGTTATTGATATTTTGGGTATACTTATGTTTTAAGTTCTTAAACCTTGGAGTTAGCCTACTACTTATTTCATCATGTTATTAGATTTATCATTGAGAAGATGTAGAAGAAATGTGTAAATAAAAATCAATGAAATAATGCTAAAGCAAATTTGTTATTGTATATGTATAAAATGAAAGATTAATTGTTTATCATCTTGGTAGGGTGTTACATTATTCATGTGCCATGACCTCCTCCTGCTGAGTTGCACCAATGATCTATTAAGTATCAACTATCTCCTTCTTAACAATCTGACCCCAGCCATGACAACCCTTTCAATTTCCAAAATGGTTCCATTCTTATTCAGATGTAGTCAAGTTTATCCTCTGCATATGAGTAGAGAGGGAATTTTTCCCATTCCTAACCTGAAGCGGTTGATGACAGTGTGCAACCAAATGATCATATTGGTGGCATCCCCTACAATGGAATGACACATCCTCATAATCCAACTTCTGAGTGTGTATATACGGTCCCCATTTGAGATCTACTTCCTCACCCAACCCTTCCCTGACATTAATGCTAACTAGAATTCTAGCTACTTTCAACTTCCTCGTCTCCTTAAAATTTAAATCCGCTTCCAAGTATTCTCCCAAAAAATTATCGATCCTCATGAAGGCTTTAGGAGTCCAAAATTGCATAGGTAATCCTGGAAGTTTCACCCAAACCAAGACTTTTTCCATTCGTTCTCGGCTAGCATCAAAGAGCTATGTCCATGGCTTCAGTAGAAGCGGGGTGTTGTAGATGCTCCAATTTTTTCCAAGGACCCACCGAGCATGATCCAGCCCTAGGAAATTAAAATCAAACCAGTTTCGAGTTAGTTCTAGAATCTATGTAATGTAACCCAATTGATCTTTCCAAGTAGTAGTATCCCAAGCCTTGACCTTTTTCAGTGAAAAAAAACTTCCCCGCACTCTCCCAACCGGGTTTTGATTTGAAATTATAACTTCTTGTTGTAATTCCATGTCTTCCCCTAAAACCAAGCTTTCAACCTTCCCTCTTGACTTTAAACACTTATTTTTTCTTCTTTTTGGATCTACCACCTTTGAATGGGAAGCGATGGCTCCAGCCCCTGGCGAGCTAGAAATTTCACCTGAACCACTTAGATGGTGTTAGCGATCAAAATGCACTGGTATTTTGATGAATGTTTTCATCACTCGTCACTTGATTTATCATTTTCTTCAGTCTTTTGGCCAGTGTCTTAACCTCCATATTTTTATCAAACTCCCGATTGATTACTTTTGCCCAAAAATCCTTTGGCTTCATCCTCTTAACCTGCGAATAAATGGTTAAAAATCTCATTTAAAATCTACACAATCTATTCTTGAGTTTGATGTATTCCTAGTTTCTTTTATTTAAGATTTTTATTAAAAGAGGAGCATGCTTTTAAATGGCTTTATCCTAGACTAAATCTAAATTTCTAAGTCCAAATCTAGTCATCATCCTACGTATAAATCTATGCCAAGGTCTACAAAATTACATATCAAGCTTAGCGCACCAAACCATATTTCAAGTCATGAGTCAACACATAAGTTGACATACAAACTAAGGCTACATGCTACTAAACCCATACTAAAGCCAAGCAACAAGTTAAAGCTATATGTGCTATTCTTATGCTATTATGCTAGCTATGAGTCATGCTAAATTCCAAATCCACATGCCACATCATAACTTCATGCCTAACTATCATGCTAAGTCAAAGCCACATATTTAACCTTCAAAACCTATTATGAACGTCGAGCCAATGCATATCTTTATATCTCCTATCGATTCTATTAAAGTCTCAGGCCATTCCTATGTCAAGTTGATAGGTTAATTCAAGTCAGAACTTTAGTCTACCTATTTAACTCAAGACATGTGTCACCAAAATCCAACAATGAGCATTGAGCTCTTATCAATTGAGGTCGGTTGTCAAAATTATGTAAGTATATCATGCAGAGTTTTGATATGTACATACGCATTTGCTAGTTTTTCAAATAGTGAGAGTCGCCAGCATGACAAGTCGACAGGTTGAAGATTATTTGAAAGAGGAATCCACGGGATGGTCTCTCTTGTCACATCTCGTCGACAAATCAGGAACAGGTGCCGAGTTCAACTATTGGAGATTGCAAGGTATCTAGATACGTGTCATTTGCATTTGCAGACAGAAAAATACATGTGCAAGTGTCTTTGAGTAAGTATAACTGGGTTTTTGGAGAATTTGACATATCAGAGGTATTGGATCATGATGTAGAGCTACCAGGATACCCACGAACAAGTGGACATAAGTCAAAGTTTCTCTGTTGCTATAAATCAGGAAAATCGCCTTAGGGTTTCATTCAGCCAAGATAATAGATCAAGCACTCTAGCCCGCGACCAGGAGAGTCAAAACCACATGGTAAACCAATGTTGAGACAAGGCATACACAAGCCAAATACGAGGTTGATATCCCATAGGAACTTCAAATCCATATGTCAAATAGATAAGCCACACATGCCCAGTTCAAGCGCCAAGCTTCCACATTACTCATCATTTACATGAAGGGTATATGGGTGTAAATAAAGGTTCTAGATTTATAAATCCCGATATATAAATGAGATATACCTTCTGAACAAAATAAACACATATTGAAACACAAGTGGTCGTTCACTAGATTTGCGATGTCCACGGTCACATCAAATGGACGATGATGGCATGGTAGTTGTTCTCAAACATGGAGATATTATTGATGATTCAAAACAAAATGAGGATGGCCTCTCTACTAGTGTTTCCCCCATGGTACGTATACATAACCCTTATGCCAGATGCTAAGTAATTGTACAGGTTTCCAGGTGCCCAATCTGTGTGGTAGAAGTCTTTAACAACTTCAGCCACGGTGAGAAATCACAATGAAATGTCTAGAACTGCACAGAATGAATTTGTAGCTGAGTTTGAGGATGATCTTGATTGTATTCTTAGTGGAACTGTCATTGAAAAAAGCTATTTCAGCATGAGTGGAGGTCTAAAAGTTCTGTTACCTTTTCTGGGAGGCAGACACCAAATCCCTTCGCAATAGTGAAAAGGTGGGGTTATCTTTAATTTTGAAACCTTGAAGAAGCTGTCATAGAGATTCTACAGTTAAGGGATGCCTCAATAATTATGGAAAATAGTAAAAATGCTTGACACCTGCATATCATCTAGAATATGATTTAGTTAGACTGATCATAGAGAGTAGAAATGTCTCAGGTCCAAGCTAAAAATCAAATAACAGGCACTAGGCCATCTGCGAGAAGGGGCTACAAGGAAATATCATTACTATCCATAACCGCCAGGTCAAATCAAGAAAATAAATTTCCCAACGATTGTATGTGCTGCAACATCGTTGATGCAAACAATGAATTTGATTTAATCATGAAAGGTTTTATTTTTGGCCAAAATAGAGCTTTCATAGGCACATGAAGCACATCTACAAACAATTAATCATTGAAAAGTAGAGCTTTCACCGGCTAACTAGCAAATTTCAAGGCGGAAGAGCTGGTGAAACCGCAGATAGGGGAGAGAAGTTGTATTTTTGCCCAGATCCAAGTTTTTCTTAGTCAAACGCCTGGAGGAGGGTTTCAAAATATGGACAAAAATTAAACACATCATATTTAAGGTTCTGTTATGATGTTTGAAGTGTTTATCAAGGTGGCAAAGTGGAATTAGCTACCTATTTTCTGGGCACAGAATTTTTTTTTGCTAAAAGTGGAAAATTCGACTTATCTTATCTTCTATGGATATTCAACAGAATTGGAAGGATTTCTACACTTGTCAAAGTTTTGAAGGATATGAAGATCATCAAAGATGAGGAGTTGACCTAGTTTTTAGGATCTCTTCCTATTTTCTTGTGTCAGTTTTGATTATCTATTTCAAGTAAATTTGATCCTCCTTTATAGGATCTCTGTTATTTTGTAAAGGCTATAAATGCCTATCTTTTTCACATACCTAGGGTTCGATTTTGGATAAAGGAACTACACCTTTGTAACATACTTTTCATATGATAATACAGATCACAAGTTTCTCTCTCTATTAATGTCAGATTTCCACTCTTCTCCTATACTCTTATTCAAGTTGTTTTAACTGCAAAATGACTGTCATCTCATTAGTCAGTTCATAACTTGATTAATAGTTTCTTGCATTGTTTATTAAACCCATCATTGTGTATCTGGTTTATAAGCATTGTCTTCTTCACCCACTTAAAGCTATTATCTAATTATTGATCCTTGAGGGCATTGGTTTATTTGATTATTCATTTTGACTGTCTGGATATCATATTGTAGTTGAGTTATTCCATTGATCCACACATACAAAAACACAAAAATAATTTTACTTTAAGTTACCAAGCATCTTTGACTTACAATCTCAAAGAGTTTCTTGGAGTTATAACAAATTGGCGTCGTTTCTAGGGATAGGATATTGAAGCTCAGCTTCCTTGGGACATGACATAGATCCAGCTTTGATGATAGACAAAGCCTGGACATTTTCTTGGTTGTAATCATCTATCTGGTGACTCCATGAAAGACGGATTCAATGGCAACTCCACAATATTCAGATGTCAAAATCATTTGCTGCTCTTTTGGCTCGGAGGTTTGCACCTCTGGACTTCTCTTCAGTTTCTGGTTTCCCACATCCAGTACTTCATATGTCATAATGGGGAGATTGTCTACCTGTCTTCAAAGATGAGAAAGAAGATAATCCTGCAGAACACCTCAAAAAGTTTCATGAGTGCATGGATCTACTAGATCTGCAGCATGAAGATGTTCGTATGAATATGTTCATGCATTCGTTGTATGGTGATGCACATCAGTGGTATTTCTCTTTACCTCCTTCCAATATTTCATCATTGAAGGATTTTCACAGAGTATTCAATGAGTGCTACAAAAGGTTCTTTTCAGATAAGTTTTTATTTGATAATTATTGTGTAAAATATGAATTGCACAATAGAGTTGAAGATGTAAATAGAGAAGGATCTCACTCTCATCATCTACATCATCTCTCTAATGATCTTCATGATGATATATTTTCACATAAAAATGAATTAGATAGAAAAAATGAAAGAGTTCAGGTCTCTCCTATTACCATTATTTATGATCTTCACAAATCTGAAGAATTGATGTCTTTAACCACACATGGAGAAGATCAGTTTAATATTGGTCAAATATCTATTGAAATAAATTAGGCCAAGGAAAATTATAGTAACCACGAGGAACAGGAATTTCAGAAAACATATAATCTCCAAGAAAGACAGCAAAAGGATTATAGCTCTCCTTATGTACCTTTTATTTCAAATTTTGATGAAAGGGATGAAGATGATGAGCAAATTTTTTGTAATAACTTGGGATCTGCAGCAGATTCTAAGGACAACCATCAGTTTTCTGATTTGCAAACCAAGGCAGATTTCAGTAGTTATGAGGAGGAAGGTGAGGAACTAAAAGTTTCAGATTAGCAGTTGAGATTGTTTTTTCATTTGACAGAGGAAGAACAGTCCACATTCAGCATTGACATCAGTGACAAAAAAAAAAAAAAACTTTTCTTTCAGTTGGAACAACAACAAAGGGAGGTATTTCTTTGTGGCTTTATTGACCCTATTGCTGACTATTTGGAGTTTATGAGAAGCATAAATTTCAAGATATTTTTGTCAGATGATGGTTGGTTCTGCCATCTTTTCAAACTATATTTATGCATGCTATGGTTTCCTTTCTTTTTTTGGATTCAGATCAAGGAGGGTACCAGTAAATAAATTTCTTTCTTGGTTGCATTGGAGATTCAGTTTTACTTGATCAGTCTGCTTTATAGATCTTGTTAGAGTAGAAGTAGGTAGAGAGAATAAGCTCGCCCTATAAGCAAGTAGATTCTTTCAGACGTTTTCAGTTGTTGAATAAGCAGAGCAGGATACGGGAGGCTACATGCATGATACAGGTTTGCAAAGAATCAGTTGTAAAGGCCAGATGACTCCATAGCCCAATGGTACAAGCCAGATGACTCCATGCCCAATACTAAAGGCGACTTGAACTACTAGGTTCTTGGAAACCTCGCAGGGAGGTCTCCATCCCAGTTGGAGCCAGTTGTTAGCGATCAAAATGCATTGGTATTTTGATGAATGTTTTCATCACTCTTCAATTGATTTATTGTTTTCTTCAGTCTTTTGGCCAGTGTCTTAACCTCCATATTTTTATCAAGCTCTTGATTGATTACTTTTGCCCCAAAATCCTTTGGCTTCATCCTCTTGACCTGCGAATAAATGGTTAAAAATCTCATTTGAACTCTGCACAATCTATCTTGAGTTTGATGTATTCCTAGTTTCTTTTATTTAAGATTATTATTAAAAGAGGAGCATGTTTTTAAATGGATTTATCCTAGACTAAATCTAAAGTTCTAAGTCCAAATCTAGTCATCATCCTACGTATAAATCTATGCCAAGGTCTAAAAAATTACATATCAAGCTTAGCGCACCAAACCATATTTCAAGTCATGAGTAAACACATAAGTTGACATACAAGCTAAGGCTACATGCTACTAAACCCATACTAAATCCAAGCAACGAGTTAAATCTATATGTGTTATTCTTATGCTATTATGCTAGCTATGAGTCATGCTAAATTCCAAATCCACATGCCACATCAGAACTGCATGCCTAACTATCATGCTAAGTCAAAGCCACATATTTAACCTTCAAAACCTATTATGAACGCCGAGCCAACGAATATCTTTATATCTCCTATCGATTCGATTAAAGCCTCGGGCCATTCCTATGTCAAGTTGATAGGTTACGTCAAGTCAGACCTTTAGTCTACCTATTTAACTCAAGACATGTGTCACCAAAATCCAACAATGAGCGTTGAGCTCTTATCAATTGAGGTCGGTTGTCAAAATTATGTAAGTATATCATGCAAAGTTTTGATATGTACATACGCAGCTACCAGTTTTGAAAATAGTGAGAGTCACCAGCATGACAAGTCGTCAGGTTGAAGATTATTTGAAAGAGGAATCCACGGGATGGTCTCTCTTGTCATATCTCGTCGACAAATCATGAATAGGCGTCGAGTTCATCTATTGGATATTGCAGGGTATCTAGATACGTGTCATTTGCATTTGCAGACAGAAAAATACATGTGCAGGTGTCTTTGAGTAAGTATAACTGGGTTTTTGGAGCGTTTGACAGATCAGAGGTATCAGATCATGATGTAGAGCTACCAGGATACCCACGAACAAGTGGATATAAGTCAAAGTTTCTCTATTGCTCTAAATCAGGCAAATCGCCTTGGGGTTTCATTCAACCAAGATAACAGATCAAGCACTCTAGGCCGCGACCAGGAGATTCAAAACCACATGGTAAACGAATGTCGATACAGGACATACATGAGCCAAATTCGAGGTTGAGGTCACATAGGAACTTCAAATCCATATGTCAAATAGATAAGCCACACAAGCCTAGTTCAAACGCCAAGCTTCCACATTACTCATCGTTTACATGAAGGGTATATGGGTGTAAATAAAGGTTCTAGATTTCTAAATCCCAATATATGTATGAGATCTTACCTTCTAAACAAAATAAACACAGATTGAAACGCAAGTGGTCATTCACTAGAGTTGTGTTGTCGACGGTCACAGCAAATGGAGGATGATGGTGTGGTAGTTGTTCTCAAACATGGAGATATTATTGATGATTCAAAACAAAATGAGGATGGCCTCTCTACTAGATTTTCCCCCATGGTACGTATACATAACCCTTATGCCAGATGCTAAGGAATTGTACAGGTTGTCAGGTGCTTGATCTGTTTGGTAGAAGTCTTTAACAGCTTCAGCCATGGTGAGAAATCACAATGAAATGTCTAGAACTCTACAGAATGAATTTGTAGCTGAGTTTGAGGATGATCCTGATCGTATTCTTAGTGGAACTCTCATTGAAAACAGTTGCACTATTTCAGCATGAGTGGAGGTCTAAAGGTTCTATTACCTTTTCTGGGAGGAAGACACCAAAGCCCTTCGCAACAGTGCAAAGGTGGGGTTATCTCTGATTTTGAAACCTTGAAGAAGTTTTCATAGAGATTCTACAGTTAAGGGACGCCTCAATAATTATGGAAAACAGTAAAAGCGCTTGACACTTGCATATCATCTAGAATATGATTTGGTTAGAATGATCGTAGAGAGTAGAAATGTCTCGGATCGAAGCTATAAATCAAATAACAGGCACCAGACCATCTGCGAGAAGGGGCTACAAGGAAATATCATTACTATCCATAATCATCGGGCCAAATCAAGAACATAAATTTCCCAACGATTGTATGTGTTGCATCATCGTTGATGCAAACAATGAATTTGATTTAATCACGAAAGGTTTTATTTTTGGCCAAAAGAGAGATTTCACCGGCATAGGAGGCACATCTACAAATAGTTAGTCGTTGAAAAGCAAAGCTTTCATCGGCTAACTAGCAAATTTCAAGGTGGAAGAGATGGTGAAATCGCAAACAGGGGAGAGAAGTTGTATTTTCACCTACATCCAAGTTTTTCTTAATCAAACGCCTGGAGGAGGGTTTCAAAAGATCGGAAAAAATTAAACATGTCATATTTAAAGTTTTGTTATGATGTTTGAGGTGTTTATCAAGGTGGCAAAGTGGAATTAGCTACCTATTTTCTAGGCACAGAAACAGTTTTTTGCTAAAAGTGGCAAATTTGACTTATCTTATCTTCTATGGATATTTAGCATCATTGGAAGGCTTTCTACACTTGTCAAAGTTTTGAAGGATATGAAGATCATCAAAGATGAGGAGTTGACCTAGTTTTTAGGATCTCTTCCTATTTTCTTGTGTCAATTTTGATTATCTATTTCAAGTAAATTCGATCCTCCTTTATATGATCTTAGTTATTTTGTAAAGGCTATAATTGCCTATCTTTTTCACATACCTAGGGTTCGCTTTTGGATACAGGAACTACACCTTTGTAATAGACTTTTCATATGATAATACAGATCACAAGTTTCTCTCTCTATTAATGTCAGTTTTCCATCCTTCTTCTGCACTCTTATTCAAGTTGTTTTAACTGCAAAATGGTTGTCATCTCATTAGTCAGTTCATAACTTGATTAATAGTTTCTTGCATTGTTTATTAAACCCATCATTGTGTATCTGGTTTATAAGCACTGTCTTCTTCACCCACTTAAAGCTATTATCTAATTATTGATCCTTGAGGGCATTGGTTTATTTGATTATTTATTTTGAGTGTCTGGATATCATATTGTAGTTGAGTTATTCCATTGATCCACACATACAAAAACACAAAAATAAGTTTACTTTAAGATACCAAGCATCTTTGACTTACAATCTCAAAGAGTTTCTTGGAGTTATAACAAATTGGCGTCGTTGTCGGGGATAGGAGATTGAAGCTCAGCTTCCTTGGGACACGACATAGATCCATGTTTGATGATAGACAAATCCTAGACATTTTCTTGGTTGTAATCATCTATCTGGCGACTCCATGAAAGACGGATTCAATGGCGACTCCACAATATTCAGATGTCAAAAGCATTTGCTGCTTTTTTGGCTCGGAGGTTTGCACCTATGGACTTCTCTTTAGTTTCTGGTTTCCCACATCCAGTACTTCATATCTCATAATGGGGAGATTTTCTACCTGTCTTCAAAGAGGAGAAAGCAGATAATCCTGCAGAACACCTCAAAAAGTTTCATGAGTGCATGGATCTACTAGATATGCAGCATGAAGATGTTCGTATGAAGATGTTCATGCATTCGTTGTATGGCGATGCACGTCAGTGGTATTTCTCTTTACCTCCTTCCAGTATTTCATCATTGAAGGATTTTCACAGAGTATTCAATGAGCGCTGCAAAATGTTCTTTTCAGATAAGTTTTTATTTGATAATTATTGTGTAGAATATGAATTGCACAATAGAGTTGAAGATGTAAATAGAGAAGGATCTCACTCTCATCATCTACATCATCTCTCTAATGATCTTCATGATGATATATTTTCACATAAAAATGAATTAGATAGAAATAATGAAAGAGTTCAGGTCTCTCCTATTACCATTATTTATGATCTTCACAAATCTGAGGAATTGATGTCTTTAACCACACATGGAGAAGATCAGTTTAATATGTGTCAAATATCTATTGAAATAAATTAGGCTAGTCCCGAATTTTCATATCTACAGACCAAGGAAAATTATAGTAACCACGAGGAACGAGAATTTCAGAAAACAAATAATCTCCAAGAAAGACAGCGAAAGGATTATATTTCTCCTTTTGTACCTTTTATTTCAAATTTTGATGAAAGGGATGAAAATGATGAGAAATTTTTTTGTAATAACTTGGGATCTGCAGCAGATTCTAAGGACAACCCTCAGTTTTCTGATTTGCAGACCAAGGTAGATTTCAGCAGTTATGAGGAGGAAGGTGAGGAACTGAAAGTTTCAAATTAGCAGTTGAGATTATTTTTTCATTTGACAGAGGAAGAACAGTCCACATTTAGCATTGACATCAGTGAAGAAAAAAAGCAGCAACTTTTCTTTCATTTGGAACAACAGCAAAGGGAGGTATTTCTTTGTGGCTTTATTGACCCTATTCCTGACTATTTGGAGTTTATGAGCGGCATAAATTTCAAGATATTTTTGTCAGATGATGGTTGGTTCTGCCATCTTTTCAAACTATATTTCTGCATGCTATGGTTTCCTTTCTTTTTCGGATACAGATCAAGGAGGGTACCAGTAAATCAATTTATTTCTTGGTTGCATTGGAGATTCGGTTTTACTTGACCACACTTCTTTACAGATCTGGTTAGAGTAGAAGTAGGTAGAGAGAATAAGCTTGTCCTATGAGCAAGTAGATTCTTTTAGACGTTTTGAATTGTTGAATAAGCAGAGAAGGATACGTGAGGCTACATGCATGATACAGGTTTGCAGGGAATCAATTGTAAAGGTCAGATGACTCCATAGCCCAATGGTACAAGCCAGATGACTCCATGCCCAATACTAAAGGCGACCTGAACTACTAGGTTCTTGGAAACCTCGCAAGGAGGTCTCCATCCCAGTTGGAGCCAGTTGTGATCTGAAATTGGATCCAGAAGCTTGACAGGGTTTAAAAATGCTCAAAATGAAAGTGCTTGGAATGCGACGAAACCAGTGCCATTGCGTCTATCTCGTCTACCTGATTTCGACAGTATATTTACTTCGTCAAACGGGCTCCGTATGGAGAAGATATCGCATTCTGTCCGAAAAGCCAAACAAGCAAAAAAAAGGGGATGACTGTACAGTCCGTACAGGCTGGCATGACAGCTATTGAAGGCGACACGTGGTATCTTCTGGAGACGACATGTGGCAGCCTCGGGTGAGGACACGTGGTAGAGCGTGGCAGGATGATTTGGAATACGGATGGACCAATGCAAGGGTGACATGTGTCACCACTGTAAGGGTGACACATGGCACAGATGACGTCAGCATCTGACGTGGCACAGATGATGTGGCAAGGTGACATGGCAGTATGGCTCTGACATGTGGCAGGCACGTGGATCAATTGATAGTTGACAAATGGCAGTTTGTGGTTGGTTGGTTAAATGCCATGTGGCCCAGTCGTGGGCTACCACGTGGCACCCCGTGATTGGTTATGGTTATATGTAAAATTCTTATGGCGTGCACGGGAGTCGAACCGGTGACCTCCCGACCGGGCAATGGACTGGCAGGACCGGGCTAACCGCCCGGCCCACGGGTGGACCTTATTATACAATCGGCACAAATATTATTTATGTTTAAATTAAGTTTCGAATGGCGGGGGAATGGGCTGGGGCTTATCCCCAGCCCACGATTTAACAAACAGTACTATAGAACCACGACTTACCATATGCGGGAGTCATGGCGGATAGGGCCTAGCCCTCGGTCCCCGGGAGGTCCCATGTGACCAGGGACCGTTACCATACATATAGCATGCAGTTGTTATAACCACCAGCCTGTGGTTCTACGCCCATACCAACATAGCACGAAACCGGGACCTGATCTGACAGGAATGCGGGTAGTTGGTAACAGCCCGTGGATATATGGTTGCGCCCACAGAACCAGGAGCTGGAGTGGAGAAAAGGGGCCAGTTCGGAGTGCATGGCCACATGGACGACCACGATATGACCGGGTGCTAGCGTGAAGGGGGCTACGCCTGAATCTATTCAAAGTGGGTTTTTATTGTAAAGTTTGGATTTTCAGCCTGATTTTTATTGATTTTCTCCATTTTTGGGAGATATTGGGCATTTTGGGAGCCCAAATTTTGGGAGGAAGTTGGAGATGAGAAACCAACTTCAAATCTATATAAACCAGGCATGTTTGAGGCCATGGAGTCATTCAGAGCAGATTTATGCTGAAGGGAAGCCAAGCCAAAGCCATTTTTATGCAGGGAAGTTTTTGAGGAGCAGACGTTGTTGAGCCATTTCTGGGAGCTCCGGATGTCCGTTTTGCGTGTCGTTTTCTTTGCAGGGTTCTAGAGATATAGAAGAACATGACCAGATTAGGCTTGTAGCCATTTGGCATTGCAACGATGTACTTTTGAGCTTTTGAACAGAAATAAAGAAGCCTCCCCCATAGAGACAAAGGCCCGGAGACGTAGGCAAAGTTGTGTCGAACTCCGCTATCAATTTGTGTATTATGGTTTGCTGTCTATTATTTCATTTCAGATCTGCATATGTGTATATGGCTGTCATAATTCCTCTTCTTTCCTCATTCTTTCACTAAGTTTCTCAAATGGTTAATTAACACATGAAAAATTAAAACTCAACCATAGTCATTAAAAGATCCTATAGATCAAGTGGTATCAGAGCTAGTTGACATTTGGATCTGAGTTTTGCATGCTAACCAGGGAAAAGCTACAGCGTGGTGAAGGCGAGCTTGTTGCAAAGAATCCATTAATTGGATTGAGAAAGAGAGCTTCTCACAGCGAGAAGATGGCATCGAAAGAAGGGATTTCTCAAGATGAGAAAGAATTCTGGAAAACATTCCATGCTATGTTGAAGATGGTGAAAGTTTTGTACGAGGATTACTTGGAACGGAAAAGACCAGTTTTGGGTGATTCTTCAAAGGGAAAAAGTGAAGAGGAAGAGGACCATCCTCAAATTCCTCCTTCACCTTCATGAACACCTCCTTCTTCTCCTTCTTCTTCAAGTTCAAGTTCTAAATCTAATGGAAAGAAAAATGTTCATAAGAATAAACATGAAATGCCATTGTTAAAACTTGATGTAAAATTTGAGTTGCCCATATATGATGGTGAAGTAAATGCAGAAAAAATTGATAATTGAATCAGGCAGATGGAGGTATACTGCAGTGTGCAACAGAACAAAGATGAGGCCACACAAATTAAGTTGGCATCTTTGAGACTTGCAGGTACAACTCTTATCTGGTGGCAAAGCAAGCTGCAAAAAGGAACACAACATGTGGGTAATGTATTTCCATCATGGAAGAGTTTCATTTCTGCACTTA
>ML803556.1:142283-153886 GCA_009831015.1 Picea engelmannii | reverse complement strand
TTTCATTGGTTGGTATGACAGGTAAATTTGGTGAAGAGATTGATTGTAGAAGCAAGTTGTTTCATATAAGGGTAATCATGCGACACACTAAGATAGACACATTAATCGACAGTGGATCTCAATCTAATCTAATCTCAGAAGAACTGGTTAAACAATTGGGATTAAAAACACAAACTCATCATAAGCCTTACACACTTAAATGGATAAGAAATCATCATCAAATGCACATAACAAAGCAATGCACCATCAAATTTGCAATTTCATCTAAGTATATGGATGAAGTAACTTGTGATGTTGTGTCGTTAAGAGAATGTGGAATGGTCTTAGGTAGTCCATACTTATATGATCGTAAGGAAATCTTCTACAAGACAAAGAATCAATATCAATTCACTAAAGCAGGTCAAGATTATGTGGTTCATGCTCATCATGTTAAAGTAGATAAAACACTTCAAACAATGGAACAATTAACGAAGGCAGTGCAAGCAAGAAACAAACCAATAATTGTTTCAAATGAAGTAATTGATCTTAAGCAAGAACAAGACATGGTTGTTGAATGGAAAATCAATCATATGTTGCTTCAAGATAAGCTCATGTCGTGTAGATATTTCAATTATATCAGCTCATTTGCAGTCATCTTTTTTATACTGTCATTAGCAATGTTTTCTACATGGATGATAGTGGCTTCAGTAAGATGTAACAGGGTTCAAATGGCTAACAATATACTGTCAGTTGTCATGATTGTGTTACAGTTGATCTTGATGAGACAGGTGCACAGGATAGAGTTCAGAGACAGCGGACAAGCCGGGTGGCCTATCTCGAGCTTGTTGACTGTTCAGTAAGCTTTTAGGGACCAAAAGGTCTTTTTGTGGGGAGGTGTGATCCGAAATTGGATCCAGAAGCTTGACAGGGTTTAAAAATGCTCAAAAATGAAAGTGTTTGGAATGTGACAAAACCAGTGCCATTGCGTCCGTCTCATCTTCCTGATTTTAGCGGTATATTTACTTCGTCAAATGGGCTCCGTATGCAGAAGATATCGCGTTCTGTCCGAAAAGCCAAACAAGCAAAAAAAAGGGGATGACTGTACAGTCCGTACAGGCTGACGTGGAAACTCTTGAAAGTGACACGTGGCAGCTTCTGGAGATGATACATGGCAGCCTCAGGTGACAACACGTGGCAGAGAGTGGCAGGATGATTTGGTGTACGGATGGACCACTGCAGGGGTGACATGTGTCACCACTGTAAGGGTGACATGTGGCACGGATGACGTCAGCATCTTACATGGCAGGGATGACGTGGCAAGGTGACATGGCAGTACAACTCTGACATGTGGCAGGAACGTGGACCAATTGACAGTCGACACGTGGCAGTTTGTGGTTGGTTGGTTAAGTGCCACGTGGCCCAGTCGTGGGCTGCCATGTGGCACCCCGTGATTGGTTATGGTTATATGTAAAATTCTTATGGCGTGCACGGGAGTCGAACCGGCGACCTCCCGACCGGGCAATGGACTGGCAGGACCGGGCTAACCGCCCGGCCCACGGGTGGACCTTATTATACAATCGGCGCAAATATTATTTATGTTTAAATTAAGTTTCGAATGGCGGGGGAATGGGCCAGGGCTTAGCCCCAGCCCACAGTTTAACGAACAGTACTATAGAACCACGGCTTACCATATGCGGGAGACATGGAGGATAGGGCCTAGCCCTCGGTCCTCGGGCGGTCCCATGTGACCCGGGACCGTTACCATACATATAGTGTGCAGTTGTTATAACCACCAGCCCGTGGTTCTACGACCATACCAACATACCACAAAACCAGGAGCTGATCCGACAGGAGCTGATCCGACAGGAGCGCGGGTAGTTGGTAACAACCCGTGGATATATGGTTGCGCCAACAGAACCAGGAGCTGGAGCAGAGAAAAGGGGCCAGTGCAGAGCACGTGGCCACATGGCTGACCACGATATGACCGGGTGCTAGCGCGAAGGGGGATCCGCCCTAATCTATTCAAAGTGGGTTTTTATTGTAAAGTTTGGATTTTCGCCTGATTTTTATTGATTTTCTCCATTTTTGGGAGATATTGGGCATTTTTAGAGCCCAAATTTTGGGAGGAAGTTGGAGATGAGAAACCAACTTCAAATATATATAAACCAGACCTATTTGAGGCCATGGAGTCAGTCAGAGCAGATTTATGCTAAAGGGAAGCCAAGCCAAAGCCATTTTTATGCAGGGAAGTTTTTTAGGAGCAGACGTTGTTGGGCCATTTCTGGAAGCTCTGAACGTCCGTTTTGCGTGTCGTTTTCTTTGCAGGGTTCTAGAGATCTGGATGAACATGACCAGATCAGGCTTGTAGCTATTTGGCATTGCAGCGATGTACTTTTGAGATTTTGAACAGAAATAAAGAAGCCTCCCCCACAGAGACAAAGGCCCGGAGACGTAGGCAAAGTTGTGTTGAACTCCGTTATCAATCTGCATATTATGGTTTCCTGTCTATTATTTCATTTCATATTTGAACATGTGTATATGGCTGTCATAATTCCTCTTCTTTCCTCATTCTTTCACTAAGTTTCTCAAATGGTTAATTAACGCATGCAAAATTAAAACTCAACCATAGTCATTAAAAGATCCTACGGATCAAGTTGTTAGTGATCAAAATGCACTGGTATTTTGATGAATGTTTTCATCACTCTTCACTTGATTTATTGTTTTCTTCAGTATTTTGGCCAGTGTCTTAACCTCCATATTTTTATCAAGCTCCTGATTGATTACTTTTGCCCCAAAATCCTTTGGCTTCATCCTCTTGACCTGCGAATAAATGGTTAAAAATATCATTTGAACTCTGCACAATCTATCTTGAGTTTGATGTATTCCTAGTTTCTTTTATTTAAGATTTTTGTTAAAAGAGGAGCATGCTTTTAAATGGCTTTATCCTAGATTAAATCTAAAGTTCTAAGTCCAAATCTAGTCATCATCCTACGTATAAATCTATGCCGAGGTCTACAAAATTACATATCAAGCTTAGCGCACCAAACCATATTTCAAGTCATGATTCAACACATAAGTTGACATACAAGCTAAGGCTACATGCTACTAAACCCATACTAAATCCAAGCAACGAGTTAAATCTATATGTGTTATTCTTATGCTATTATGCTAGCTATGAGTCATGCTAAATTCCAAATCCACATGCCACATCAGAACTTCATGCCTAACTATCATGCTAAGTCAAATCCACATATTTAACCTTCAAAACCTATTATGAACGTCGAGCCAACGCATATCTTTATATCTCCTATCAATTCTATTAAAGCCTCGGGCCATTCCTATGTCAAGTTGATAGGTTAAGTCAAGTCAGCCCTTTAGTCTACCTATTTAACTCAAGACATGTGTCACCAAAAACCAACAATGAGCGTTGAGCTCTTATCAATTGAGGTCGGTTGTCAAAATTATGTAAGTATATCATGCAAAGTTTTGATATGTACATACACAGCTGCCAGTTTTGAAAATAGTGAGAGTCACCAGCATGACAAGTCGACAGGTTGAATATTATTTGAAAGAGGAATCTACGGGATGGTCTCTCTTGTCATATCTCGTTGACAAATCAGGAATAGGCGTCGATTTCATCTATTGGAGATTGCAGGGTAACTAGATACGTGCCATTTGCATTTACAGACAGAAAAATACATGTGTAGGTGTCTTTGAGTAAGTATAATTGGGTTTTTGGAGTGTTTGACAGATCAAAGGTATCGGATCATGATGTAGAGCTACCAGGATACCCACGAACAAGTGGATATAAGTCAAAGTTTCTTTGTTTCTCTAAATCACGCAAATCGCCTTGGGGTTTCATTCAACCAAGATAACAGATCAAGCACTCTAGGACGCAACCAGGAGAGTCAAAACCACATGGTAAACGAATGTCGATACAGGGCATACATGAGCCAAATCCGAGGTTGAGGTTGCATAGGAACTTCAAATCCATATGTCAAATAGATAAGCCACACAGACCCAGTTCAAATGCCAAGCTTCCACATTACTCATCGTTTACATGAAGGGTATTGGGGTGTAAATAAAGGTTCTAGATTTCTAAATCCCGATATATGTATGATATCTTACTTTCTGAACAAAATAAACACAGATTGAAACACAAGTGGTCGTTCACTGGAGTTGTGTTGTCGACGATCATAGAAAATGGAGGATGATGATGTGGTAGTTGTTCTCAAACATGGAGATATTATTGATGATTCAAAACAAAATGAGGATGGCCTCTCTACTAGTTTTTCCCCCATGGTACGTATACATAACCCTTATGCCAGATGCTAAGCAATTGTATAGGTTGCCAGGTGCCTGATCTGTGTGGTAGAAGTCTTTAACAACTTCAGCCATGGTGAGAAATCACAATGAAATGTCTAGAACTATACAGAATGAATTTGTAGCTAAGTTTGAGGATGATCTTGATCGTATTCTTAGTAGAACTCTCATTGAAAACAGTTGCACTATTTCAGCATGAGTGGAGGTCTAAAGGTTCTATTACCTTTTCTGGGAGGAAGACACCAAATCCCTTCACAACAGTGTAAAGGTGGGGTTATCTCTAATTTTGAAACCTTGAAGAAGTTTTCATAGAGATTCTACAGTTAAGGGACGCCTCAATAATTATGGAAAACAGTAAAAGCGCTTGACACTTGCATATCATCTAGAATATGATTTGGGTAGACTGATCGTAGAGAGTAGAAATGTCTCAGGTCGAAGCTATAAATCAAACAACAGGCACTAGACCATCTGCGAGAAGGGGCTACAAGGAAATATCATTACTATCCATAATCGTCGGGCCAAATCAAGAACATAAATTTCCCAACGATTGTATGTGTTGCAGCATCATTGATGCAAACAATGAATTTGATTTAATCACGAAAGGTTTTATTTTTGGCCAAAATAGAGCGTTCATCGGCATAGGAAGCACATCTACAAATAGTTAGTCGTTGAAAAGCAAAGCTTTCACCGGCTAACTAGCAAATTTCAAGGTGGAAGAGCTGGTGAAACCGCAGACAGGGGAGAGAAGTTGTATTTTCGCCCAGATCCAAGTTTTTCTTAATCAAACGCCTGGAGGAGGGTTTCAAAAGATGGGAAAAAATTAAACATGTCATATTTAAGGTTTTGTTATGATTTTTGAGGTGTTTAGCAAGGTGGCAGAGTGGAATTAGCTACCTATTTTCTAGGCACAGAAACAGTTTTTTGCTAAAAGTGGCAAATTCGACTTATCTTATCTTCTATGGATATTTAGCAGCATTGGAAGGCTTTCTACACTTGTCAAAGTTTTGAAGGATATGAAGATAATAAAAGATGAGGAGTTGACCTAGTTTTTAGGATCTCTTCTTATTTTCTTGTGTCAATTTTGATTATCTATTTCAAGTAAATTCGATCCTCCTTTATAGGATCTTATTTATTTTGTAAAGGCTATAAATGCCTATCTTTTTCACATACCTAGGGTTCGATTTTGGATACAGGAACCACACCTTTGTAACAGACTTTTCATATGATAATACAGATCACAAGTTTCTCTCTCTATTAATGTCAGTTTTCCACCCTTCTTATGCACTCTTATTCAAGTTGTTTTAACTGCAAAATGACTGTCATCTCATTAGTCAGTTCATAACTTGACTAATAGTTTCTTGCATTGTTTATTAAACCCATCATTGTGTATCTGGTTTATAAGCATTGTCTTCTTTACCCACTTAAAGCTATTATCTAATTATTGATCCTTGAGGGCATTGGTTTATTTGATTATTCATTTTGACTATCTGGATATCATATTGTAGTTGAGTTATTCCATTGATCCACACATACAAAAACACAAAAATAAGTTTACTTTAAGATACCAAGCATCTTTGACTTACAACCTCAAAGAGTTTCTTGGAGTTATAACAAATTGGCGTCATTGTTGGGGATAGGAGATTGAAGCTCGGCTTCCTTGGGACACGACATAGATCAAGCTTTGATGATAGACAAAGCCTAGACATTTTCTTGGTTGTAATCATCTATCTAGTGACTCCATGAAAGACAGATTCAGTGGCAACTCCACAATATTCAGATGTCAAAAGCATTTGCTGCTCTTTTGGCTCGGAGGTTTCCAGCTCTGGACTTCTCTTCAGTTAAAGGTTTCCCACATCCAGTACCTCATATGTCAGAATGGGGAGATTTTCTACCTGTCTTCAAAGAGGAGAAAGGAGATAATCCTGCAGAACACCTCAAAAAGTTTCATGAGTGCATGGATCTACTTGATCTACAGCATGAAGATGTTTGTGTGAAGATGTTCATGCATTGGTTGTATGGTGATGCACGTCAGTGGTATTTCTCTTTACCTCCTTCCAGTGTTTCATCATTGAAGGATTTTCACAAAGTATTCAATGAGCGTTGCAAAAGGTTCTTTTCAGATAAGTTTTTATTTGATAATTATTGTGTAGAATATGAATTGCACAATAGACTTGAAGATGTAAATAGAGAAGGATCTCACTCTCATCATCTAAATCATCTCTCTAATGATCTTCATGATGATATATGTTCACATAAAAATGAATTAGATAGAAATAATGAAAGAGTTCAGGTCTCTCCTATTACCATTATTTCTAATCCTCACAAATCTGAAGAATTGATGTCTTTAACTACACATGGAGAAGATCAGTTTAATATTGGTCAAATATCTATTGAAATAAATGAGGCTAGCCCACAATTTTCAGATCTACAGACCAAGGAAAATGATAGTAACCACGAGGAACAGGAATTTTAGAAAACATATAATCTCCAAGAAAGACAACAAGAGGATTATATTTCTCCTTATGTACCTTTTATTTCAAATTTTTATGAAAGGGATGAAGATGGTGAGCAAATGTTTTGTAATAACTTGGGATCTGCAACAGATTCTAAGGACAACCCTCAGTTTTCTGATTTGCGGAAAAAGGTAGATTTCAACAGTTATGAGGAGGAAGGTGAGGAAAAGAAAGTTTCAGATCAGCAGTTGAGATTGTTTTTTCATTTGACAGAGGAAGAACAGTCCACATTCAGCATTAACATCAGTGAAGAAAAAAAGCAGCAACTTTTCATTCAGTTGGAACAACTGCAAAGGGAGGTATTTCTTTGTGGCTTTATTGACCCTATTGCTGACTATTTGGAGTTTATGAGCAACATAAATGTCAAGATATTTTTGTCAGATGATGGTTGGTTCTGCCATCTTTTCAAACTATATTTCTGCATGATATGGTTTCCTTTCTTTTTCGGATTCAGATCAAGGAGGGTACCAGTAAATCAATTTATTTCTTGGTTGCATTGGAGATTCGATTTTACTTGACCAATCTGCTTTACAGATCTGGTTACAGTAGAAGTAGGTAGAAAGAATAAGCTCGCCCTATGAGAAAGTATATTCTTTCAGACGTTTTTAGTTGTTGAATAAGAAGAGAAGGATACGTGAGGCTACATGCATGATACAGGTTTGCAGGGAATCAGTTGTAAAGGCCAGATGACTCCATAGCCCAATGGTACAAGCCAGATGACTCCATGCCCAATACTAAAGGTGACTTGAACTACTAGGTTCATGGAAACCTCGCAAGGAGGTCTCCATCCCAGTTGGAGCCAGTGGTTAGCAATCAAAATGCACTGGTATTTTGATGAATGTTTTCATCACTCTTCACTTGATTTATTGTTTTCTTCAGTCTTTTGGCCAGTGTCTTAACCTCCATATTTTTATCAAGCTCCTGATTGATTACTTTTGTCCAAAAATCCTTTGGCTTCATCCTCTTGACCTGTGAATAAATGGTTAAAAATCTCATTTGAACTCTGCACATTCTATTCTTGAGTTTGATGTATTCCTAGTTTCTTTTATTTAAGATTTTTATTAAAAGTTGAGCATGCTTTTAAATGGCCTTATCCTAGACTAAATTTAAAGTTCTAAGTCCAAATCTAGTCATCATCCTACGTATAAATCTATGCCAAGGTCTACAAAATTACATTTCAAGCTTAGCGCACCAAACCATATTTCAAGTCATGAGTCAACACATAAGTTGACATACAAGCTAAGGCTACATGCTACTAAACCCATACTAAATCCAAGCAATGAGTTAAAGCTATATGTGTTATTCTTATGCTATTATGCTAGCTATGAGTCATAATAAATTCCAAATCCACATGCCACATAAGAAATTCATGCCTAACTATCATGCTAAGTCAAAGCCACATATTTAACCTTCAAAAACTATTATGAACACCAAGCCAACGCATATCTTTATATCTCCTATCGATTCTATTAAAGCCTCGGGCCATTCCTATGTCAAGTTGATAGGTTAAGTCAAGTCATACCTTTAGTCTACCTATTTAACTCAAGAAATGTGTCACCAAAATCCAGCAATGAGCGTTGAGCTCTTATCAATTGAGGCCAATTGTAAAAATTATGTAAGTATATCATGCGGAGTTTTGATTTGTACATACGCAGCTACCAGTTTTGAAATAGTGAGAGTCATCAGCATGACAAGTCGACAGGTTGAAGATTATTTGAAAGAGGAATCCACGAGATGGTCTCTCTTGTCATATCTTGTCGACAAATCAGGAACAGGCGCCGAGTTCATCTATTGGAGATTGCAGGATATCTAGATACGTGTCATTTGCATTTGCATACAAAAAAATACATGCACAGGTGTCTTTGAGTAAGTATAACTGGGTTTTTGGAGCGTTTGACAGATTAGAGGTATCGGATCATGATGTAGAGCTACCAGGATACCCACGAAATAGTGGATATAAGTCAAAGTTTCTTTGTTGCTCTAAATCAGGAAAATCGCCTTGGGGTTTCATTCAACCAAGATAACAGATCAAGCACTCTAGGCCGCGACCAGGAGAGTCAAAACCACATGGTAAACAAATGTCGAGATGCCTCAATAATTATGGAAAACAGTAAAAGCGCTTGACACTTGCATATCATCTAGAATATGATTTGGTTAGACTGATCGTAAAGAGTAGAAATGTCTTAGGTCGAAGCTATAAATTAAATAACAGGCACCAGACCATCTGCAAGAAGGGGCTACAAGGAGATATCATTACTATCCATAATCGTTGGGCCAAATCAAGAACATAAATTTCCCAACAATTGTATATGCTGCAGCATCGTTGATGCAAACACTGAATTTGATTTAATCACGAAAGGTTTTATTTTTGGCCAAAACAGAGCTTTCACAGGCATAGGAAGCACATCTACAAATAGTTAGTCGTTGAAAAGCAAAGCTTTCACCGGCTAACTAGCAAATTTCAAGGTGGAAAAGCTGGTGAAACCGCAGATAGGGCAGAGAAGTTGTATTTTCGCCCAAATCCAAGTTTTTCTTAATCAAATGCCTGGAGGAGGGTTTCAAAGATGGGAAAAAATTAAACATGTCATATTTAAGGTTCTGTTATGATGTTTGAGGTGTTTAGGAAGGTGGCAAAGTGGAATTAGCTACCTATTTTCTAGGCACAGAAACAGTTTTTTGCTAAAAGTGGCAAATTCGACCTATCTTATCTTCTATGGATATTTAGCAGCATTGGAAGGCTTTCTACACTTGTCAAAGTTTTGAAGGATATGAAGATCATCAAATATGAGGAGTTGACCTAGTTTTTAGGATCTCTTCCTATTTTCTTGTGTCAATTTTGATTATCTATTTCAAGTAAATTCGATCCTCCTTTATAGGATCTCAGTTATTTTGTAAAGGCTATAAATGCCTATCTTTTTCACATACCTAGGGTTCGATTTTGGATACAGGAACTACACCTTTGTAACATACTTTTCATATGATAATACAAATCACAAGTTTCTCTCTCTATTAATGTCAGTTTTCCACCCTTCTTCTACACTCTTATTCAAGTTGTTTTAATTGCAAAATGATTGTCATCTCATTAGTCGGTTCATAACTTGATTAATAGTTTCTTGCATTGTTTATTAAAACCATCATTGTGTATCTGGTTTATAAGCACTGTCTTCTTCACCCACTTAAAGCTATTATCTAATTATTGATCCTTGAGGGCATTGGTTTATTTCATTATTCATTTTGACTTTCTATATATCATATTGTAGTTGAGTTATTCCATTGATCCACACATACAAAAACACAAAAATAAGTTTACTTTAAGATACCAAGCGTCTTTGACTTACAACCTCAAAGACTTTCTTGGAGTTATAACAAATTGGCATCATTGCCGAGGATAGGAGATTGAAGCTCAGCTTCTTTGGGACACGACATAGATCCATCTTTGATGATAGACAAAGCCTGGACATTTTCTTGGTTGTAATCATCTATCTAGCGACTCCATGAAAGATAGATTTAGTGGCGACTCCACAATATTCAGATGTCAAAAGCATTTGCTACTCTTTTGGCTCGGAGGTTTGCACCTCTGGACTTCTCTTCATTTAAAGGTTTCCCACATCCAATAACTCATATGTCAGAATGGGGATATTTTCTACCTATCTTCAAAGAGGAGAAAGGAGATAATCCTGCAGAACACCTCAAAAAGTTTCATGAGTGCATGGATCTACTAGATCTGCAGCATGAAGATGTTTGTGTGAAGATGTTCATGCATTCGTTGTATGGTGATGCACGTCAGTGGTATTTCTCTTTACCTCCTTCCAGTATTTCATCATTGAAGGATTTTCACAGAGTATTCAATGAGCGCTGCAAAAGGTTCTTTTCAAATAAGTTTTTATTTGATAATTATTGTGTAGAATATGAATTGCACAATAGAGTTGAAGATGTAAATAGAGAAGGATCTCACTCTCATCATCTACATCATCTCTCTAATGATCTTCATGATGATATATTTTCACATAAAAATGAATTAGATAGAAATAATGAAAGAGTTCAGGTCTCTCCTATTACCATTATTTCTAATCCTCACAAATCTAAAGAATCGATGTCTTTAACTACACATGGAGAAGATCAGTTTAATATTGGTCAAATATCTATTGAAATAAATGAGGCTAGCCCACAATTTTCAGATCTACAGACCAAGGAAAATGATGGTAACCACGAGGAACATGAATTTCAGAAAACATATGATCTCCAAGAAAGACAGCAAGAGGATTATATTTCTCCTTATGTACCTTTTATTTCAAATTTTTATGAAAGGGATGAAGATGATGAGCAAATGTTTTGTAATAACTTGGGATCTGCAACAGATTCTAAGGACAACCCTCAGTTTTCTGATTTGCGGACCAAGGTAGATTTCAACAGTTATGAGGAGGAAGGTGAGGAACAGAAAGTTTCAGATCAGCAGTTGAGATTGTTTTTTCATTTGACAGAGGAAGAACAGTCCACATTCAGCATTGACATCAGTGAAGAAAAAAAGCAGCAGCTTTTCTTTCAGTTGGAACAGCAGCAAAGGGAGGTATTTCTTTGTGGATTTATTGACCCTATTGATGACTAGTTGGAGTTTATGAGAAGCATAAATGTCAAGATATTTTTTTCAGATGATGGTTGGTTCTGCCATCTTTTCAAACTATATTTCTGCATGCTATGGTTTCCTTTCTTTTTCGGATACAGATCAAGGAGGGTACCAGTAAATCAATTTATTTCTTGGTTGCATTGGAGATTCGGTTTTACTTGACC